>VDFB02287710.1:0-24183 GCA_007258455.2 Sequoia sempervirens | reverse complement strand
GGTGTGGTGGGTTTTTTCTCGAAAGGGTTTCCCACGTAAATCTGTCATTCATTGTCTTTAAGTATCTTCTATGTTTCTAAAAATCATTCATGTGTGTCTTAATTGGATTGTAATTTGAAAATTAAAAGTACTGTATACTTACTTCCCCATGGTTTTGACATTAGGAAAGTTTCTTCCGCACCTTCTGCTTTCCTTACAATCCCCACATCTAATAACCCAACCAGAACACGAGATGAAATATTAGAATCTAGATGATACCCTTCAATGTCCGCCATGAAGCCTTTAACAGCCACACACTTAACCGCTACAAAAGTAAGATAATCTGGATGGTGAATTATCTGACTCAAACAAAGAGAGGTTATTGGGCCCAGAAATGCCATTTTCCTCTTTGAACTCCTTAGTTGGATAAGGGTATCCATGTCATGAGTCTCTAATTCCTTGGTCGATAACAATAAAATAAATCATCCCATACCAAGCACATGAAAATGCCACAATTTAGCCTAGAGAGAGATGCCAATGCACTAATGTAGAGGTGCCTAGAAAACCTAATCCATTACCTTAAATGAGTAACTTGGGTGGTGAACCAAGCAAGGTATGAAGAAAAACTAGTGAAAAGACTTGAAATGACACTTCAAGTGACGATAGAGAATGATGGTCACACCCACCCATAGAAAGCTCTAGAACGTCATCATTGACCAAGACAACACATGCCAACTCACCCATTAGATTGCCTCACCTGCTAATATGTCAGACACACCCACACAACCTTTGTAGGGTGGTGCCCACCAAACCACCCACATTAGCCAATCAGTTTCTGCCAGTGCCACTAGCAATTTCTTTCATAGAGATCCCATATGCCCCAATATTTGAGAGGAAGTCTGCTTCTTGATTCCCTTCCCTCAAAATGTGACTAATTTCATAAATTTCAAAGTTGCTAAGCAAAGCAAGAGTAGTTTCAAGGAGAGCTCCAAGTTTTCAATTTTGAAAGCTTCCAGAACGCAATGCATTAATTATTAATAGTGAATCTCCTTTAATAACCACATTCCTCATATTCAATTATGCACAAAATTTTAAGCCAAGAAAGGTTGCCTGAAGCTCCGTCGTATTGTTGGTACCCCAACTAAGAGGGAGAGCCAACTTTCCCACAATGGCTCCCTTCTAATCTCTAATTATACAACTAGCCTTGAATTGACTCGAGTTACCCCTAGTGGCCCCATCAAAGTTTAATTTGTACCATCCATGATCCAAAGGATGCCATTTGATATTCTTCCAAACCTCCTTGACAATATTGCCACTAGAACCATATTATTGAGGAACTTTTAAACCATTCCAAATTTTAACCATCTTGGCATCCTTGCAAGAGAAAATTGTATTTGACTGGCATGCTTTCTCAGCAATTAAATTGACCACCTCGACCATGTAGGCCTCAACCTTATTCAAGAATGACAAAAGAGACAAGGCAGTGTCCTAAAAAATCCTACAATTTCTTTCTTTCCATACCTCTCATAGGAGAAGCAAGGGACAGGATTGCCAAAGACCAGCAAATACTGAATTATCACCAAGCTTCAGCTAGCAACTTCAAACTAGATCAAAAAATTACCTAGAGAAGCAGTGCAAAGGTTAAATCTAGCACACAACAAGTTCCAACATTTGGCAGTGAATGTGAAATTGAGGAAAAGATGATGGTTTGTCTCCTCCGTAGATTTACAAAGCACACACCTAGAGGGATGACAAATACCAAAGTACTTCAACCTATATGTAGTCAAAACTCTACCCTAAATTTCTGCCCAGGTGAAGATTTAGGCCTTAGGGAGGCAGAAATTGTTCCAACACAAATCACTAGGTAATGTAGCCACCAGTTCCAACTGATTGACCAAGTTATTGTATCTATCCTTAGCTCTATAACCACCCAAGGTTGACCTACACCACCTCAAAACATTTGGTTCTTCCCTAATGCAAATTGAGCATTTCTTGAGGACCTCGTCAAAGGCAATGACTACATTGTCACTAAGGCCCAACTTTCCAGGATTCCTCCATTGCCAGGATAAGATCCCATTCAACCTTCCAATAACTAGGTAGTCCCTTACCCAACAACCCCAAGCTAAATTTTTGTGGCCTCCCTGACGTTCCTTAATGCAATAATATCAACCAGCTTGTTGTAACCACCCCAAGAGTCTTCCTAGAAAAGAGCCTAGCTGCCATCTGTAATGTCCCATGTGACAAAATTTAAAATCAGATCAATACACCTATAGATGAAGTTCCATATCCGTGAGCCCTTAGGTAGAGATCAGGTGGTGAAGAAACTCATTGAAACATCCTCCAAATACTTTACTTTTAGGATCTTTACCCACTTGAGGTCCTACCGTACATACATTTTCCATGCCAATTTTGCACCCAAGGCCTTGTTTTACAGAGCTAAATTGTTAACCTTGGCCCTAGCATCTTCGTGTGTGCTACAATTTTTTTCCCATTTGATTAACGAAAGATTCTTGTGATCCAAGTTGCCCTACTAAAAGAACCATTTCATCTATTGATTGATTTTATTGCAAGCTTCCCCAGGGAGGGGAAGGCAAGAAAGCATGTATATTGTAAGAGTTTCCACCACCAATTTGATTAGAGTGAGCCTTCTGGCCCAAGAAAGCCACCTCTCCTTACATGTAGACAATTTGTTCTCAATTTTTGTAACCAAGGGATCCCAAAGTTTTTCGGACAAAACACCCAACACTAGCGACAAGCCAAGATACTTACAAGGTAGCTTCCCTTTTCTAAACTGTAGAACTTGCAAGATTTATTTTTCCAAATGTGGGTTTGTAAAGAAGAAGAAAAATTTAGATTTGTCCAAGCTTACCTCTTGGCCAGATGCTAGAGAGTACTCCAAAGCGATCTACATGAAGACCCTTGCCTCCACTACCCCAACATGGCCAAAGAGCATATTATCGTCTGTAAATTGTTGGTGAGTCATCATAGGCATTCCTCTTGTGATTTGAATTCCACTTAGCTCCCCCACATCTGTAGCCTAAGAGAATGCCCAACCTAGTGCCTCAGCTATGATAATGAACAAGAAAGGTGAAAGAGGGTTGCCTTGCCTGAGACCACAATAGAGTATTTTGGGCATGTGATCCAATCCACCCAAGAGGGAGAAAAACCAAAAGCCTCTAGAATTTTGAATAGAAAACACCAATTCACCTCTTTGTAAGCTTTCTTTATATCCAACTTCAACATCATGGACAACCTCTGAGTGTTGTAAATTGAGGGTATGTATAGGATCATGATGGGCCGAAAAGTGGCAATATTATGGGTATGTGTAGGGTATTTGGCTGATGACTTTTTTTTTTACCCAAAATTGATGAAACGAAAAGAGTTTTAAAAGGAAATTCTCAGCTTTCCACCAATATAAATTATGCTTTACTTTGAATTTAATAAATAATTATTATTCATTTTCTATTTGAATTACAACTAATGTCCTGATCGATAGGTTGATTGAAAAAAATCTATAACTTTTAAATGGTGTCACATTTTTTGAATCCAAAACATGCGTCATAGTCTATGCTTCACATACTATAGAATTAAAAAAATAAAAAATAAATTTCATCAAGTTTTGACCAAGTTAGGGTGGTTAGACATACAAGTTTTTATATTTTTTAAAAGTTGTAATAAAAAAGTCATAATTAATTATTTACTTGGAAAAAAATTACAAAAAAAATATGCATCACATATGGACACGAGTCCTCTACTTATATCTAAAATATTATTAAAAAATATTATCATTTTATTGTGGTTAGGTTGGTCAGACATACACCTACTTCTTATTTTTTCCCTGAAATTTAAGTACTACTTAATTGAAATTTTAAATTTTCACCAAATAGATTTAAAAAAATAAATAAACCTAGTAGTTTATAAACTACATTCAGTTTTCTACAGATTCTATTCTTACATATTTTTGAAATACTATAGATAACTTATTCAATTTTTTACATCAAGTTTCCTAACTTTGATTTTGTAGAATTTTTTGCCACTTAAGGGCCTATTTTTTCCATGATGATCTTGCACATACCCTCGAGTGAATGGCCTCTTGGGAAATAATTACTCCAACATATACTGATCAACCAAGAAAAAATACAGTCTGTTCTTTGGAAATTAAACTAGGAAGAATTGTCTTGAGTTGATTAGCAACCGTTTTTTCCATAATTTTGTAGATTTTATTGCAAAGGGAGATGGGACAAAAATCTTCCAATCAATCCAGCTTCTCCTTCTTTGGGATAAGGGTGATAAATTTGTTGTTGAACTCTTTAAGCACGTCACCAAAATCCCTTGAGTCTTTGATAGCAGCCACAACATCTGCACCAACAATATCCTAGCAATGCTAGAAGAAGGCGGTAGGAAGGTCCAGGGGACTTATCCAGATGTAATTGAAAGAGGGAAGACTTGATCTCCTCTACCGATAAACACTTGTTCAAAAGCCTATTCTAGTTCTTTGATACCATCTTTGGGATGCACCTCAAGAAACCTTGTTGTGCCATCAACCTAGAACCATCCCAATCATTCAAAAGATTTTGAAAAAAATCCACAGCCACCCTAGTGATGTCCTCTAGTTTATTCAATGTACTGCCATCCCCCAGCTTAATGCAAGAAATTATATTAATTTCACACCTGTCTTTTGTAGAGTTATGGAAGTATTTTGTATTTTTATCCCCTTCGTCAAGCCAGAGGGTGAAATCACAATACTATGTCTCACTTTTTTCCCAAGAGGGACATTTACATCAATATTTTTGGTTGAATCAATCATCTTTTGAGACCTATAGTAGCTAAATCGCTAAGAATAAGAAGATGATGTGAACTAGTGATTTTTGGAAATTTTTGTGTAGATTCTAAATATATTTTATTTATTTTTTTGGTATAAATCATGAATCTTTCAACATCTCCTTTAATAACTAGTTTTAAACAAAAAAATAACATTTTCAGAAAGTAACATTTGTGTCATACAATATAACTATTTTTCCACAAAGGATAAAACTCTAACTTTGGGAATATAGATTCTCAACATCAATATCTAGGGATTGGGCATTTTTTCATTTTTTTTTGTTACATATATTTCTTTTAATTAATTTTTGAAGTCAATATAACTATAATTCTGAGTCAATAATACTTTTGCTACCCTAACCATTTCGTCACAAGGTTCGTATCTCTTTACCTTTTTACTTATTCTCGTCTTTGAAGAATTGCCTTGATGAAGTTGAAAGAAACCCTAGGAGGACTTCTATTATTCACCCTGGTCTTGTCAGGCTCATCTATGAGCATTATCAAAATTTACCTACTTTGCCAAAAATTATTGATATTGGGAAATTAGATGACGAGGATACTGAAAGTAGCAGGGAGGATGACCCCCTGGCCCCTCCTGCTTGTGCCCCTGTTGGTCCTAATACCATTGCTCCCCAGTCCCTGTCTTGTCGGAATGCCCTTATGGATTCTACTCCGCCTTCATGTCCTAATCAAGAGAGCCTCCATGATTTCACCCTATCCAAAGCCTTTGCCTCTCACCGCCTCAAGTTTCAATCCCCAGCCACCTCGGCTGCCCTACCCTAGGTTTGGTCTCTGGTTTTAAAGGTACCTATGTTACTTAAATCAGTCTCAGAGTTCCAAATTCATGGTACCTTTCCATAAACCTATGGTCAGTAAAGAGTTGGCCCCTAGTGCCCCTGTGTCTGGAAGAATTGGGAATGCCCCTAATGATTCCCCTAATCAGGAAGAAATTAATTTTTCCCTGAATAAGCTCAAGCTAGAGGACATTGTGAGTGTGGCGGAAAAAAGTACGGATGGCCTTTTCACTGTTCTCAAGTGGACCCAGAAGGAAGTCTGTGATTTGAAAGGCCATAATAGAGATCTCAGCAATAGAGTCATGGATTTGGAGCATAAGATTAGCTGGAGTCGTAAAGAGAATGAGGGACAGGAAACCCCCTTACCAAGGAAAAGACAGCATTCGCATGAGGAAAGATTGACCAGGCTCGAGTGCAATATGTCCAAGATAGGCCAAAATATTAGGGCCAGTGTGGCGAATGATCACAAAATTGCCAGGCATAACACCATTATCATCAATGTTATGGGTGGAAAAGCTCAAAAAAAAATCAAAAGGGCTCACCGGGTCGTGGGATTTGATGCGACGTAGGCTGCGAAATCCCGCCGCCAGCGGGATTCTCGAATTTGCACCCGCGCTAATACGTAGCGAGCAGCACCTCGCATTTCTTCACATACCGGCCCGGGTCCCCAAAGCAGCTATAGGATATGAAATATAATACGTTAAGGCGAGCTTGAGGAGCTGATGAAACACCTTGGAAAGTAGCAAAGGGTGTTTGTTTCAGCCTTTGACGGTCTTTTTGGACCCCTGCTTGTCTCTTTGTCCTATCATTTCTTTGGGACAGTCAGTCTGCTTGTTTGGACTTGTTTTTCTTATCTTGTTGTTTTAATCTGTGGTTTTAGGTCCCTGTAAAACTCCATTTTTCCTTTTCTCAAAACTATAATTTGGACATGTGTGCATTTCATACAACTTAACTTGTGTATATATCGAAATCCAATTTTTCTTTTTTTAGTGAAACAAGGACATCAGTACCTAGGGAAAGGGTATTTTTTGAATTTTTTTTTACAATGGTTTACTATTTTCCACCTCTGTAGAATGAAGAGCTTGATGTTCAGAGAAAAACCTATGTTTAGTAAAAATTAAAAATTAAATACAAGATAAAATGAAAACATATCAAAATTATACTTGTTGGAAAGCTCATTTCGAGGATACAATCTTGCAAAATATCATTTCTAAATGATGTTATTTAATCCCTAAAATGTTAAAGTAAACATGATTTTTTTCTAACATTTTGATAGGTGTGGAGGAGACTCCATTGTGGGTATGATTTAATACCAAAGGGGTTCTATCCAAGGGGGTTTGATCTAAGGGGGTCTTATCTATCCCTCTTTAATTAAAACCCTTTAGATGGAACCTCTAAAGGCTATAATCATTATTTTTTCTAATAAAAGTGATTTCAGGCAAAAAGGAACATGTCCCAAAAGTGAGACACACTATTGTGATAACACTCGAAAGCTCCCAAGACTTTTGGCACCAAAATATATCTTCTTTTGATAGCACATCATTAAAACTTTTTAGAAGATCTTTCTCTTTCAAATATCTTGAGTTTTCCACACCCCACTGAATAACTTCCTCATTCAAAGCTTCCAACTCCCCTTCGATACACCTTTTCTCCTTAAAGATATTCTTAAAAGTAAAATTATTCCACTCCTTAAGCCTCATCTTGACATACTTCAACTTTGTTGCCAAGATAAACATTTTAGAACCTGCCACCATGACTTCCCCCCACCACTAAGCTAGGAGGGGCAAAAAAAATTTGTCCTTTAGCCACATTCACTCAAATTTAAAGGGGCATCGATTCAGTCAATATTCCCCAATGACATCCAAAAGAACTGGGAAATGATCTGAACCAGGGCATGGAAAAATTCTACACTCCAAGGTGAAGGGAAAGGCACCCATATTTCCCTTAAAGAACCTATCCATCTTTTTCGTGATGGAGCTGAACCTAAGTTGTTATTGGTCCACGTGAATCGACTGTTTTCCATTGGAATCGCGAATAGTTTATTTTGAGCCACAAAACCTTCAAAGTCAATTTGGGGTTGCAAACGCCTTACCACCCCACCTCACTTGTCCTCTAAGTGCAAGATGGCATTAAAATACAACCCTAATCAAAGCAAAATTCAAAGCCTGCCTCAATGCAAAGGGCCTCAATTTTGCTCCAAACTCTCAATGCACGAGCAGGGTCCATACACATTTATCAAGAGAAAAATCAGATTTGAAGAGAAGCTTCTAACAGAACATTCCAACCATCTACTTCCAGCCACCACCCTATCCAGGGACACCTCGTTAGAATGCCAAAGAGTAAGCAAGCCACCTTTCGCACCTACTGCATCAACCACTAGGAGCTTCCATGAGCCCATGCACTTACTGAAATTCTCAACCCCCCAGTGTCTAGATTTGTTTCTTATATCATGCAAATCTCCACCTGTGAAGCATCAATATGATGCTTCACTAGATGCCTTTTGTTAGGGGCATTAATGCCCTTAACATTCAAAGTTAGGAGCTTCATTTCTCTTTAGAAGGGGGATTCCCCTTCCCAAATTTAAGCATTTCCAAGATCTTTTTTTGACCAGAGGCTTCACCATCAATCTTCAATTTTTTCGCATTTGGAATTATCCCCATCTTTTTGTGTTCCATACAATCTGCGGATGTCTTCATCACCTCTTTTTGTGGAATCCCCAACCCATCATGTCCTAGCAATGTCATGCAACCATCTGCAACCTCAGGAGAAAACACCACTTCATCCATCCCAACAGTGTCTAACCAAACATCTTCTAGGTCTAGCATATTATTGAAAGGGTTGATGGGAGCCTCATTTGCTTCTTGGGCAAGTTCCACCAATTCTTTACTGACTTTGATCAAAGAGTTTAGATTCTCCCAATGAAATTATTATCTATGGGTATGTGCAGGATCATCATGGAAAAAATAGGCCCTTAAGTGGCAAAAAATTTAGAAAAATCAGAGTTAGGCAACTTGACGTAAAAATTTCAATAAGTTTTTTTGGTCTGGTACATTTCAAAAATATGTAAGAATAGAATCTATAGAAAATTAAATGTAGTTTCTAAACTACTAGGTTTGTTTTACTATTTTAAACAGAGCCAAAAAATTTAAAATTTCACGCAAGAGGTACTTAAATTTCAAGAAAAAGTAATAGAGTATCGGTTCCGTTCAATTCAATCTCAAACCACAATGTAAATGATAATATTTTATAATATTCTAGATATAGGTAGAGTACTCATGTCCTGATGTGTGATGCATAGTTTTTGTAATTTTTTCCAAGTAAATAATTAATTATGAATTTTTTATTACAACTTTTAAAAAAATATAAAAAATTCCTCGTATATCTCACCACCTTAATCAATAAAATTTCATGAAATTCTTTTTGTTTAATCCTATAGCATGTGAAGGACAATGATGTACGTTTCAGACAAAAACAGGGATACCGTTTGAAAGCTATAGATGTTTTTCAATCAGCCTATAAATGAGGACTTTAGTCATAATTCAAATAGAAAATGAATAATAATTATTTATAAAATTCAAAGTAAAACATAATTTATATTGGTGAAAGCTGAGAATCTCCTTTAAAAACCCTTTTCATTTCATCAATTTTGGGTAAAATAAAAATTGTCAGCCACATACCCTACACATACCCATCATATCACCACTTTTTGGCCCATCATGATCCTGAACATACCCCTATCATATCCAACACTTCACGTATTTTATTGTTGAGGGCTTGGTTAATGTCTTGGTTTGGAACCTACGGCTCCCCTAGCTGCACATCCTTGGGGACTCCAATCCCATTAGCTTCTTGACAGATAAAACCTTTATGGGCACCCATCAAATTAGCCATAACACCCGATCCAACATTATCAAAAGTGTCAAGCATAGGGGCCACATTCGTCTCAGCACCACGATCTATAGATGCCTCCCAAGAGCGCCACCCTAGAGTGTTGATCCACTATCCTCCAAGCTTAGGTTCAAAGACTATGGGTTGCATAAAAATTCCCCAATCAATGTAAATCTCCACCTCCTTCCACCTAGAACTATTGGGGGGATTTTCCACACAAAGGCGTACATGGGAGCAAATGTCACTCTCATTTGACCATTCTTCCATGCAAATGTGTTTGCCAAGGTAGTTACCAATCTCCTCCAAAATATTCATCTACCAAAATTTGAATGGGAGATTTGGAAGTTTATACCAGTCTTGGATGTATTCTAACTGATGTCAGAGGGGTTCGAACCTGATTTCCCATTTTCTGATATAGAATCCAAAACCGTCCATCAGCCAAACCCCTTCCAAGATTTCAGATCGGATAGTGGGTGAAGGGAAAACAACAAAAAATTATCCATTCGTCAAACACTTGAAGCTCATTTATGGACCCCAATGCCCTTGCCACCAGGGGATCATAGCATCCCAATTCAAATTTCATCAAACCATTTCATGATTAGCCCAAGATTCTCCAATTGTTTGATCGAAGGGCCCAAAAACTTGGAGCTCAAAACCATAGTTCTCCGATTCAGTTGCCCAAGTATGGTACTAGGTGAGCTAGAAGAAAATATAGGGATTTTCTCCCTGCCACGACCAACACCCCTTCAGGCACCAAAATTTGAATTTTCTTCTCACCACTTCCCTCCAAATGAGCCACACCTATTGTGCCTATTGTGATTATGATTGAAACCTTACCGTTGCCGCCTACACCGACCATTACCCACTTGTTCCTGAGGGTTAATATCCCGTGAGTGCTTGCACCAAGCCTCTGAGTGCACTCGCTCCAAAACTTTCCTATCTAGAACATCATGAACCACCTCTGCACCTGAGGAGAGACCACCACCACTGATCTTTGTCCTGGCCACATCCCTACCATGTGGAAAGGCTCCAACCTGCTTCGAAGTTGCCTCCTTCTCTAGAGCTTCACCGAACATCGTAGGTTCACACCTCTTGCTCTGCTCTACCATCTCCCTCTATATGCATTTAGTATAATTAGTTTTGTTCAATTGATTATTGTTAATATAGTTTTAAAATAAATAAAAATTAGGCCGATAAATATTTAATGAAGTAAAATTGAAAAAAAAAATTCTAACATTATTTTTTTTTTAAATATATTTTTATTAATTTTATATTATCAAAATTTATAGTAGTTTTTAAAAAGAGAGTCGATAAAATATGAAAATTTAGAAAAATATTAATAACTTCAAAAACTAAAATATTAGATTTACTGATGTTCAAAGTTGTCATATTAGGTGGCAAAAATCATGTAATTAAATTTAAGATAAAATGTACAAGTGTTTATGTTACCACAATCATGCACACTCTACCCCTTTAGTACTATTGTAAAATACCTCTAGACATTAATAATGTTTATATTACATACCCAATATACACTCCAATCTAAATATACCACCAATCTAAATAAACATATATTATACCTACATGGTACAATTCAACAATCACTAATACTAATAAATTAGACCTGAGTATAATTTTATATGTAGACACTAAAAATTGTTCTAGAGTGTGAACACTTTTTTTCTTCATCAATTCCCCTTCGTCTCTAATAATTAAATAATTTTAATTATTTGATTATTTTCCAATGTCACATTTCTTCTATTAATTAAATAATTTTAATTATTTAATTAAATAATTTCTTTTTTTGTCTTCTTTGGATTAATTAAATAAATTTTATTTATTTATTTAATTATGTCACTAATATTTCTTTTCCTTCATAATTAAATAATTTTTATTTCTTTAATTATTACCATCTTTTTACTATAATTAAATAATTATTTCAATTTTTTAATTATTCCTTAGCCTTTTCTACCATAAATAAAATAAATTTTATTTATTTAATTGTTTACTAATTTATCTTTTCTTCCCACTTTCCAATTAAATTATTATTTAATTCAAAAGTCAACCTATCACATGTCTTCTATAATTAAATAATGTTTTCATTATTTAATTACTCATTTTCCCTCCTAAAATAAATAATTTTATAATTATTTAGTTTTCCCCAAAAACCTCTTTTTTTGTGTCAACCTCTTTATCTATGTCATTCTTATCGCTCACATCCCATTTAACCTCCACCCTTGATTGAATGATTTTATAATTTAATCTTAGTCATTCATCCTTATCTTTGCTCTAACTTTTCCCTAACCCTATTTTATACTACAACTTTCATTCTTAGCCATTGATTGACATGTCTTATTGGCTTTTAATCTCAGCCCTTCATTCCAAACTAACTTTCTATAAAAGACACCTATCATTGTAGTACATTTGAGGAGACAAAGTACAAGCTTCAATATTTTGTTATCATTGTCATTAGGCTATTGTTGCATGTTCAAATTTGAGGGTAGTCAATCACATCAAGCAAAATGGAGAAGGACAATAGAGGTGAATCAACCATGACATAGGTAATATTGTTTTATGTTTATGTTTCTATATTGAATTGTACTTCATTGTTAATTTAGGGCTTTATGATTTTAGTTTTGATATTTTATGACTTTAACCTGAATTTTACTCGATTCTACATTATATACTATACAATTTGTTCAACTAAATTGAAATTACAACGTAACAGCTGCATAAACTCTTCTAAGGGG
The DNA here is from genome assembly GCA_007258455.2 of Sequoia sempervirens. Classification (NCBI taxonomy): domain Eukaryota; kingdom Viridiplantae; phylum Streptophyta; class Pinopsida; order Cupressales; family Cupressaceae; genus Sequoia; species Sequoia sempervirens. Next base: position 11,951 of record VDFB02287710.1, on the reverse strand, counting down.
AAGAAAATACAACCATTTTTTTACGTTCAATAACTCAAAGCAATCATTACTTCCCCTTTAACATTCAGCTTGACCAGACATGTAGAAACCCTCTGCTAAATGATTTCATTTCTTTCCTCGTCATAGAACAATACATTGATATCGTCATATACTTTTTAAAAAAGAGAGTCGATAAAATGTGAAAATTCAGAAAAAAATTAATAACTTCAAAAACTAAAATAGTAGATTTACTAATGTTCAGAGGTATGATATTAGGTGGCGAAAATCAGACAGACAGATGGCAATAGAGGCAAAGTCTGCGACGGCTTAAATGCTAATATTATATTATTTGTTTTACTAAAAGCACGGCAAGTAAATCCTTCTTAAAAACTTCAATCATTAATCTGTCTGAAGATTTATCTTTGATCTTTAAAAATCACAAGCCTTCTAAAATAATGCGAGCTGCTATTGTGCAAAGCGACCATTAGACTGATCATCTCCCGAATTCATATTTCAAATTGAGGTTAGTAACGCAGAATTTACAGGTCAATACTTTTGGGGAGTTCTTACACATGCTTGAATGTCTCTGTTTGTTTTTATATTGTTTCTGTTATTTTGTATTTTTCTGCAAATTTCTTAGAATAAATTTGAAATTAGTTGGTTTTGGTCTGGTTCACAAGTTGAAACTATATAATTTGTAATGCTTTTGGAGAAACTGTGCAGTGAATTGTTTGGAGGGAAGTATCTCTCCTTTTTCGCATGAAGGGAAGAAGACTAAAAACGTGAGGTTTTGGAGAGAGAGAGTGCATGGAAAGGAGCGATCATAAGCATGGCTAGTTAAGTTTTGCTGCATTAGACTTCATGACAATGGTGGCTCTCTGTATACGTTATGTTGGTGTGAAGGCTCAATCAACAATATCGTTGGTACCAATAATAAAGATAGGTACATTCCTTCATATTTTCTATTTATATATGTTTACTTCTAAATTAGTTACTCAATCAAAGGTGATCAAGTTGGGTCGACCCTTTCTCTTGATTACTATTACAAGTTGGGTCGACCCTTTCTCAAGTTGTGATGAGACAGTGATCTAATAATAGCTCAATCTAATAAAAGAAAAAATCACTCCTAATTTTAGCTTACTTGTGCCTAAAGTGAAATTAACCTAATAATTAATTAAAGATTATTACAAGTTAACATAGATGATGTGATAAGTCTGCACCCCCAAGCCTAGTTGGCTTAAGCTCAATTTTGACAGCTCAGTCAAAGGTAACCCAGGTCATACAAGTGGGGGTGGTGTCATCAAAGCCCATAGTGGGAAAATGTTCTTGGCATATGTGGTAAATCTTGGAGTTCAAACATCAAATTTTGTGAAGGTGGTGGTGCCTTACCATGGTATCATATTGCCACAAATGTAGGTATCTCCAACTTGGCTATCGAAGGCAACTCCAGAAATACCATTATCATGCTAACTGGGACGACAAAACCTTGTTGGTCCCTCCAAAACCCCATCCTTTTAGCACAGAAACTCATGGTGAATCTTGAAAGTTGTAGATCTTCCCATATATATAGAAATGGCAATAAAGTGGTAGATGCTTTCACCAACTTAGGAGCTCTCACTTCCAAAATCATTATTTGGAATAATATCTCTCTTATCCCCGAACATGTGTGTGACTTAATCCCTAGTGTTGTTAACGTAAAACACCATTGGGATCGAGTCGAACTCTTTGTCCGCTCCTATGGACAACTGGAACGAATTGCATTTATGGCGATCTGCCTTCTCTGGCTAGTCTTTTCATAATATTTTTCATTCCTAGCTTAGGAATTCTTTTGGATGTTTCTATAAATTTTGTTGCTTGCTCTGTTGGTTGCAAATTACTCCATGGGTGGTGATCGTGTGCAAGATGAAACCTCCTCCTATGACGTATGGAAAAATGGAAGAGATGTATGGAAAATACTCCAAAGAGGCAAATTGGGAGATGCAAGCAATAGCGTTCTGATCAACATGATTTAAGTAAGGGCAGAATTGATTTCAATAATGTAACGAAAGTCTGGGTAAAAACAAAACAACAGAAGGCATGGAAATTACACATTTCGAAGGGCAAAATATCAGCAAAGAAAAGATTCAACATGGCAATCGAATAATGATAATCGAGATCAGAGACAGGGGTTGGACATTGGTAACCAAGGAAAATAAACGTGATGTGCATCAAAGGCAAAAATCTTAGGTGGATACAACCATTTTTTTACGTTCAATAACTCAAAACAATCATTACTTCCCCTTTAACATTCAGCTTGACCAGACATGTACGAACCCTCTGCTATTGCCTGTCATGATTTCATTTCTTTCCTCGTCATAGAACAATGCAGTGATATCTTCCAGAGCATTTTCAACTGTGTTTTGGATTAGTGTTGCATTAGGCCGATTCCTACAACTTATACCCACATTGCCACCAATCTCAGCGCAGCAATTTCCAGTCAAGCTGTCGCTAATTTTTATTAACCTGTTTCTTTTATCCGAAATTTTCTTTTAAAAAATAAGCAACTCTCCATACCGAGTCAAATGAAGGTTATAACCAGCATGCCCTTGAAAGTGGTCTCTGTAAGAAGCAACCGGCTCTCCTTTCAAATTCCATACAAAAACAGTCCGGCCACTGTGAAATGTCAAGAATAATCTTTTCTCATACAAGAAAATAACTGCACAAGGCTTCTTCTTGAACTCTTTTTTGCTCACTTCAATCATCTTTTCATTCTGAACATCAACCATTTGCATGCATTCATTCTCTTGTTTAACGAGTATCTTCTCATGGAAGAGCTCAACAAAATTAATCCTTTTTTTGGGTAGCAGTGCATGATTGATAGATTTCAAAACAGTCCCATCCTCTACAGATAATATCTTTAGAGGAAGAATGCTTCCACAAGCAGATCTTTTTGATATTAAGAGGACTATACCAACAGTGGTTTTTATTTCTTCAATTTCTTTGTCAGATATGGAGTACAAGAGTGTATAGTTCTTCGAATCAAATACCTTGTAAGTACGATCATGAGCTGAAAAAGTAATAAGTTTCCCATTGATATCATCAAACTCTGCGATACCAGGCCAAGTCAGCTTCTCACTCTCAAATAAAGCAAAACCAGCATCTGGTTGAGCTCTTCTAATTAATGTATTCAAGAGAGGTTGCTTTGTACTTCAATGAGAATCCATCCGTAGGATTAACTGACACTGTAATGAGAGAATTATTTATCTTGTTATAGCGCATGAATTGGATTAGTTCCTTTGGACTTAAATTCAAGTAACGAAGCATTTTATTTGTGTGTCTATCAAATGCAGCACGGAGACCTGACTTTGCCAAAGCAAATATAGTACCGTGAGCTGTAACAATTTGTTCAATTTCATCTCTACACCGATAACAAATTTTAAACTCTTCCTGCAACTGAAAATTTCGGAACTTTATCTGAGGATGAGCATTTCTTAAGGCCAACTTGTTACCAATCTCACGGCTTTGAAGTTTGTGAGCAATGTTAGAAATTTCTGAACAACGCTTCTTTTTCCCTTCCATCGTAGTATCAAAAATATCTATAAAAAAATCAAGAATTAATGCTGTTTCTAATCATATCTTCTCTACTAACTTTTCAGATATTATATTCACTACATAGTTGTGTATATTATTATGTTAAAATGTTCATGACAGAAATCTATTTCCTATCTAAATTTATTAAAGGTGTATTTTTAATCTTGCTTTTATATTTCTTCAATAAATTGAATGGAACTTGGAGAATTCCATTCAATCCACTCTCAACATTTATAATTTTTTTTTAAAAAAAATTTCCCCTTTATTTTTTTCTATTGTTTATATAGAATAGGGTAAAATCAAGGGTTTTAGGCAAATTCACTGCGGGAAAATTCACCGTCAATAATTCACTATGGGAAAATTCACCGCCATGAATTGCTGGTGGTGAAGATGAATTTGTCATGGTGGTGAATTTTTCCGTATTGTTGGAGGTGAATTTTCCTAAAGCCAAAATCAAGATGTAAAACATGAATCAACACTATCAACTACCAACTACCTAAAACTCTAATAATGACGCTAATCCAACAATGAAGTACAAATGAACATAGAATTGCTGGCGGTGAATTTTCCCCTTTATTTTTTTCTGTTGTTTATATAGAATAGGGTAAAATCAAGGGCTTCACGCAACAATTCACCATGGGAAAATTCACCGTCATGACAAATTCACCTCATGAAAATTCACCGCCATGAATTGCTGGTGGTGAATTTTCCATAAGGTGAATTTGTCACGGTGGTGGATTTTTCCATGGTGAATTGTTGGTGGTGAATTTTGGGACGGTGAATTGCTAATCCAACAATGAAGTAAAAAATGAATATAGAAACATAAACAATAAAGTAATATTACCATAATTCTTATGCCATGGTTGAATACCTTCATTGCTCTTCTCCATTTTGCTCTATATGCTAGCTTCCCCTCAGATTTGTAGTATGTAAGAATAAGCCTAATGTTCGTGACAACAAAATATCAAAGATAGTGGTTGTAGTCTTGAAATGAAAGGAATATGTCTCTTTTATAGAAAACTAAATTTGAATGAAGGGCCAAGATTAAATGATGAAGAATGATGATGATCAATGGGTGAGATTGCTTGGAGAAGCAAGGAAATAGGGTTAGGGCAAAATAGGGTCTAGTTAAAGATGGACAGTGGAGATTGAAAGGTAATAAAACCTTATCAAAGGTTGAGGTTAATTGGGATAAGGGAGGAGTATGGCACAAAAAAAGAGATTGTTGGAGTAAATTAAATAATTATAATTTTTTTTAATTAAAATTATTTGAAAACAATTATTTAATTAAAAAGTGGAGGAAAAGGAAAAATTAGTAAATAATTAAAAATTATTTAATAGTGGAGGGAAAAATAGAAAATATTTAAATAAATAGAGTTTATTTAATTATAGAAGAAAATAATTAAATAATTAAATAAATAAATAATTAAATAATTAAATAATTAAAACAATTAAATAATTAAAATAATTATTTAATTATAGAAAAAAAATGAATAATGAATAATTAAAATAGTGAACCAATTAAATAAATATTAATTTATTTAACTAATTAAAGGAAGGATATAAAAGAAGAGATTTATTAATTTTAATTAATAGAAAAATATGACTGTAGAAAATAATCAAATAATTAAATTTTACTTATAAAAAAAATTACTTAGAAAGAAGTTTAGTAATAGTAGGCATGTTCTTATCTTTATAAATTTATAAAAATTGTTTGTAATTGAAAATTCATTATATTTGATTGATTATCTATAGATTGATTAGTTATTTCAATGCTAAGAGTTATGTCTCAAAAATTAAAATAAAGTCTAAGGAGGGTATGATGATATGGTAGGGGAAGAGAGATTAGCCGTAGTTTACACATGAATTGAATAATAGCTTACATTTTGTTGAAGGAGGTCTTTACAATTAGCACTATTTAAGTAAAGTAAGAATTGACTCATATTCAAAGAAAACTATTTTCATAAGAGTTGATAAAGAAGTTTAGATTAGATGTAGATGATTATTTTTATAATATTATAGTTGGGGTGTATAGTAAGGAGTAGAATTACTACATGTTATCAAGTAATGAAAATGGAAGATTATTATGGTATATGATAATCTTTCTAATGAAGTTGTAGACATAATTCCTTTTCATAAGTTTGTAATTAGCTGGACTAATATTGTTGTAAGATTATGATAAAATATTAATCATTAGAAAAGAACTAAAAACATAGAATGATAAAAGAAGAGAAAGATACACCATTTATGTATATTAGGGTTACAATATTGAACTCTCTTTTTTCATCTAATCAAGAAAATATTCATTAATGTTGGTGGTAGATTAATATTTAATCTTCAAAATAGCCATTATAACCTAAAAATATGATGTTATTTGTTTGTGTTTATGAGTTTCTCCCATACATCTAATGCTATGTGTTTGTGTTTATGATTTTACCAATGTTTAACCTATCCATGTTCTAATTCAAGTTTAATGGGTAATCGCATGTATCTTTCATTGGATTATTTAAATTTGTACATTGCATGCTTATACTGTTACTATTGTTGTTTGCCAATTTTCTCAACATTTGGCATTAGAAAATGAGAGTAAGATATTTTATTAGAGTGGGAGTGTTTAATTTAGATGGTTTTGCAAATTCATTGTGTTTGAATACATGGCTTGCACACCTTATTCATAAATTAACAAGTTTGTGCCACATCCCTGTAAAAGAAAGACCCTTTCACATCGATATTGGGTGGATAATAAAATAAATAAATAAAATAACATATCAATCAAAAACATGGGGAGACAAAGTTTGATGAAGGTATGGGCAGTATGTGAATGCTTTAGGAACTTCAAGCAAATGTGGTGGCCCTCAATTGTTGTCATCATCCTCTCTACCTACGTGGAAAAGGGAATGCAAAGTATGGCGTGAGGAAGAGGGATTTTGTAGAAGAGCGTAAAGCAATGAAGGAGAAAGAAAGAAATTGCATAGGAAGGGCAGAAGACTGAAAACACGAGGTTTTGGAGAGAGAGAAAAGGCATGGAAAGGAGCGATTGTAAGCGTTGCATGTTACATTTTTCTGCATTAGATTTCATGACAATGGTGGCTCTTTGTATACATGATGTTGGTGTGAAAGCTCAATCAACAATGTCTTTGGTACCAACACTAAAGATAAGAGCATTTCTTTATATTTTCTATTTAAATATGTTTACTTCTGAATTAGTTAATCAAAGGTGATCAAGTTAGGTCGGTCCTTTTTCCTGATTACTATTATAAATAAGTTTATTGATATTTTGGAGGTGTTTGGGCCTAAACTCACTAGTTGCCTTTGTTTAAGAGTTTTTGAGGCCTTTGCTACCAACCACTTGAACAAACTTTTCAAATAAGAAATTTTATGAGACCTCTTTTCTTTGAGGTATTTTAATAGTCTTAGAACCACATAAATGTATCAAGGCATTGTTTTAGAATGATTTGATTATGGATTCTTAACCTTGAGCTACCCTCATAAAATCTAGGATATTGTGTTCTTATGAATGGATTTCTCATTTCCACCATGTTGTCATTGTTTCTATTATTGTGTGTTTGAAGCACAATCCTTTATTGTGAGTTGGAGAATGGTGATCCAAATTTAATTACCAATACACATACTACTATTAATATTGAATCCAACCATGGTAACAAGATGAAGTTTTTTTTTATTATTTTTAATACCTTGACCATGTCCTTTCCTATCTTGATTTTGTAACTTTGATATGTTTGTTCTCTTATGCATCCTTGATCGTATCTTATGAGCATTCCATATCATTATATGGCATCTACTTTGGACCTTATCTTAGCTATCATTTGAGACTATACATATTGGTGTTATTTACCCTTTGTGTTCTTCATCTTATTTCCTATTACCCATGACAAACCCTTGTTCATCACACCATCCTCTTTTACTGTCATCACTAATCCATATTTTAATATCCTATTTGTTTACCATTTGTACCACCCTTGGGCACATGAGCATATAATTCCCCCCTATTTTTACCTCATTATGTATCTATCCACCAACTTTCAAGTTGTTCTCCATTATCTAGTTGACTCATTACATGTTTGATCCTTAATTATTAACATATCCTCTTATCCATATCTTATCTTTTGAGATTTACAATTTCAATATTATATTATCTATATCTTATCCTTCAATCCTTACCATTACCACGTCCAATTAGTCCATCTCATCTTTTGAGCATAGCCACTACTATATCCAAATGATCAATTATTGGTGTTTCATATTTATCATTCATATATTCATCATCACAACTTATGACCACTTTTGGGGGCACAACAATGATGTTCCCCTTTCCATTGATTCATTGTGTCATCATTTGGGAGCATGTGTCACTAGTCTCCTATATGAACCCATTGAGGGAAAAACCATGTCCCTCACTATTATCAATCATCTTTACCTTCAACAACCTAATTATCATTTTACCTTATGTTTATTGGCTCTATTTGGTAAGCTCTTCATGAGTTAACTTAATTTGGCATATATCCTATGTCATTCACTATTTCTCCATCATTAATTAGATTAATGACTTTGATCACAACAATAACCAAGTTTTTCTAGACCATACAGCTTATCCATGCCTACTATAAGCATTGAAATTTATAAAATAGAAATAAAATAAACTTGAAAGCATAAATGAAATCAAATTAAAGTACTACTTTACCAATATCACTGCAAACCTTGAAAAAGATGTGTTAATTCACCTATTGGAATGTGGATGTGACTCGGCAGCATAACACTTTGATTGATGATAGATTTTGACTAATGGTATATTTTGACATACTAGACTTGCATAAGATGTGAGATATCAAATTGATGAATGAATGATCTTATTTATATATTTTTCAAGGAAAAATCAAACAAGAGATAAGGATAAGAATGATGAAAATGTGTTAACTAAAGAGGTTAGTAACTCAACTATTGAATAGAATTTCACTCCCATTATGATCCAGACCAATCACTTTGTTGAAGCTATGATAGCTTATAATGGTCTAAAATTAGATTATGACAAAGGGTATAAGAAGGTTTGGTTGGAGGGAGATGCTCAAAACATTAGAAGATGTATTAATAATTATCATAACCATAGTTGTTCTATTGACACTTTAATCCTAGACTCCCTAAATATGATCAAATCCTTTGACAAAATCAGGATTACACATATTTGTTGTGAGGGAAATAAACTAGTGGATATCTTTGCTAATGAAGGCGTGAAAAGAGAATCATTAAAAAAATGGGAAGGGTACTCCTTTGTACCCATCAAAGCTCTATCCATTATAAATAATGAATGCCAACACATATTCTGGGAGGGTCCCTTTCCCTTTTCTTATATACCAAAATTTATGGATCAGCATATGTGGTTTGTTTATCAAACTCATTTCTATTACCATGGGAGGTGAGAGAAGACGTGTGGATCCCTTATCCTACGATGGGATCCAGAGGAATCAAAAAGTATGGAGAATTGTGGAAGAGGAAGGCCTAGCTCCCTACTTGGAGAGGCTTCATGGTCATGACCCAAAAGCTTCCAAGATTTTTATCAAAGGCTGGAGAAACAAGGTGTCGAATGTGAATGGAAAGGAAATTATCATTAGTGAGGAGGTGATTGAGAATATTACAAGGTAGGAAGTTTTTTCAAGATAGAAAGGCTAACAATGAAGCCCTAAATATTTTTTTAAGGGGAATCAGAGTGGGAAGCTAGTGAAACTATCCTCCTAGGGCTACAATTGTGTATCCATAAAACCCATCTAGGTGGAAGTGGTAGAGATCATCATGCGGTATATCACTTTGGATGGTAGGTTCACTATAATTTGTGGTGTTCATTTCATTTTCTTAAACCACTTTAGGAATAAGTTGTTGGTTTCGTTTCCCTATTTTTTGTTAGACTTTTTGGATTATGTTGCTAAGGAACACATGAAAAACCCTAAACTACCTATTTTGCATGAGGGATTAATCCTCTTGAATATGGAATATGTTAAAAATCAAACCCCTATGTTGAGTCTATGGGGGAAGGGGAATGTAAAGGAAAAAAACAACTGATCATTGTTCACTATTCTAATATGAAATTATACTCTAGTGAGGATGAGGATAATGAGGACTGGAGGGAGGAAGATGATGGATAAGATTCTTTGGAAGTTTTCTTTGTGCTACCATCTAAGGGACATGATCAAAGGAAAAAGAAGAGTGTTGGTAAGAAGAAATCGGGCCTAAAAAGAAAGTGAAGAGGAATATCTCCTAGTTTAAGGGCTCACAAACAAGGGAGAAAGAGGAAGGGGAAGAAAATTTTAAATTCTATAGAGGAAGTGTCATGCAAAGGTAAGAAGAAAGTGTCTCAATGTGCACCTCCTCATCAATAAGGTCTGTGAATTCACCTTCCCTTTCTTCAACATCATCATCAGAGGTTACCTTAATATAGTGTATTTTTCCTTTTCCCATACACCTATCACCTCGTACCCAATGTCCCTTGCAATGGTTGCACAATGCCTTTCTTTGCAGCTTGTTCCTAGACATTTCCATCCTATAAGATCATGGTGATGGGTTCATCAATTGAGAAATAATCTCATGGAGTGGCTTCTTTGGCTACCCTATTGGCGCATTCTTGATCATAGGCTTATTCTTCATGGTGGAGTCCTCAAGGTTCAAGGCCCTTCGAATAGCTTCTTCCAATGATGTTGGCTCTAAAGCTCTTGCCAAACCATGATAGGATTCTAATAGTCCCTCAATGAAGAGGAACATGAGTCTCTTATTGAAAACATCTAGAACCATAACAACTTTTGTTTGGAATTCTAAAACATAATCATCCACTATCCCAAGCTACTTTATCCTTGTCAAATCTTGTAAGTACACCTCTAGATCCTTTCTATCAAACCTCTCCATAAGCTTTTATGTGAAATCAACATATGTAGTAACAAGGTCAATCCCTTGTGTCACAATACCATGGTGCCACCATTCATGAGCCACACCTTCCAAATGCAGAATGGAAAAATTGACAATTTCATCTTTAGTCATAGGGCTGAGAGAGAAGTATGTATCTATCTTCTACACCCACGCATGTGCAATAACCTTCCTTGAACCATCAAATGTAGGGAGTGAAAGTTTTCTCACTTTGTACTAGAGATCTTTATTGGTCACTTCTTGGTTGTTCCTATTTGACCTGAAATCAAAGGATCTGGCAATGGGCAGGTTGAGAAGAACCTTCCCTTACACACACTCTCCGTTCATATGCTTCCCAAAGTAGAAGGGTTGGTAAAAGGTACTAATTCTTCATCCTTGATAATTGGCTAATATTTAAGAATGTAGTTTTCCAATTGGCATCTAAATTTGGTTACATACATATGATCTTTTATTATTTACTAATGAGCAAACAAAGGCTCCTACACAATGAGTGCACTTTTAGACAATTGACGTACACAACCCATTTCTGCAGTCCTTGTTACTTATTGGTGTTCATACTTGAAAGCACATGATATCCAAGCTTCCATTTTTTGGAAAGCTAGCTCCATTTTGAAAATTACTATTATTCCAACATATATGTGCCATCATAAACAATTTCTCATGCGTGCAAATGAGAAAAAGTGATCTGATGAGGATGTTCTTTCCAAAATCAATATTTTACAATTTCTTGAAATTATTTGAATAAAATAATCATGCATGCCATATATCACAGAAGCCTTTGTTATTCTTTGTTTTAGAATTTGTAAATTTTTTGTTAGCCATTTAAGAGACCAAAATTTATCATCTATTTAAATTTCCCTTCATTGTTTAATACATACTCTCCTCTATGCATAGGAGCTGATCTCTCTTTAGATATTTGCTCAACCATGGATCATGACTAGTCCTTTGGTATTCATTTCAATTCTTTCCTTACCCTAAGCAGACTTAAACAATTGTGCAAAAAGGTGGATTGAGAAGGGCCTACAAAATGTATTTTCTGAGTACATAAATAAGCAAAATTTGTCAAAATTTTGAAAAATTGATTGATAATATCCTTAGATCGCCTTGTTGTCAAGTTGATTGAAACTAATCTAATTTTATGCAGGCTTCTTGGAAACTCAAGGAAAATCACTTCCAGCTATATAATTTGATTGATTTTGTTGATCATTTTTTCATCTTGAAGGATTCAATAAACTGAAAATCTCAGGCAGATTTTTAGTCCTTAGTAGATTACTTCTATAGATGTGAGATTTATTGTATTGTGCCCTGCGTGGAATTTTAGGATCCTTAATAAATATTTTACTAATTGTTAAGTACAGTATTTCATAAACAAATAAGAGGCAGGATATCAATTTTATTGACATGCATTGCTTGAATTGATAAATAGTATAAACTTTTATTTTCCTTAAAAGCGACTAATAATGTGTCTGTAATTG
>VDFB02287709.1:0-20714 GCA_007258455.2 Sequoia sempervirens | reverse complement strand
AAATGAAGCCCCTGAATCTAACACCCAAGAATCATCAACATTATCAAGGGAAAGAATCAAAGTATCCTCATTAGATTTATTACTTACCACATTTTCCTCTTTACTTCCTTCCTTTCTGTGTCCTTTATTTTTTCGAGACCAGCAATCTTTCTTCAAATGACCCGGCTTACCACAATACCAGCAATCCTTCTTGTTTCTAGATTGGGACCTTCTTTCCTTTGATTTTCCTCGTGACTTCCCATGATTTCCGGAATCGTTTCCTCTCTCCTTTGTTTTTCCCCTGCTTTCTGCATTCAAAACACTGCCTGATGTGGATGTGCCACCTGAGCTTTTCCTACAAATTTCCTTGCTCAAAATAACACCAACAACATCATCAAACTTCAATGTATTTGAACCAGAAACAGAATTGCTAACATCCATTACCAAGCTATTCCAACTTTCAAGCAAAGAACACAGAATCAAAAGAGCCCTAACTTCTTCATCAAAGTTTACTTTTACAGAAGTTAATTGACTGGTGACCGTATTGAACTCATTTAAATGATTAGTAACTGACCCACCTTCTACCATTTTCATATTTAAAAACACTTCATAAGAAATACCTTATTCAAAGCGGAAGACTTTTCATATAACTTCGCCAAGGTTTCCATCAACTCTTGAGTTGTCTTTGTTGTTGTAATATTGAACACCACTAATTGTGCTAGGCACAAACGAATACTGCCAAGAGCTTTTCTATCCAAGATCTCCCAATCCTCATCTGACATTGTTGCGGGTTTCTTGGTTTTCCCTTCTAATGGTCGCCATAAATCCTTCTGATAGAGATAGTCCTCCATCTGCATCTTCCATAACTGATAGTTCTACCCATTAAACTTCTCAACCTTCTTACCCTCGTCTGCCATTGCTCCCACTCAACTGTGAGACTCCCACTCAACCGTGAGATCTTCCTATAGATGATAATAGAAACACAACCCGCTTTGATACCACTTGTTAGGGTTAGAAATGGCAGATATCTAACAATTAAATGCATATCTATATAATAAACAGAGAAACTAACACACACACAAAATAAATCATAACAAAAAGAATCTAATGTGGTTCACCCAATCCAGGCTACATCCGCCAAACCGCAGCCATCCTATACTTTTATTATCCAGTGTAAAACCTATTACAATCTTGCGAATAATCGTGTTTTTCATCATACAGTAATACCCATCCAAACCCCATTTTAACAAGCTTAGAAGCTTCCAAATTTTAGGGTTCTACAAAATCAGATTTTTCCTTTTTCATTGATTTTTCCCTTTTTCGGTGATCACGTGAAAAAGTAGGAAGAAATTTTTTTTCGGTGGCTGCCGCCCCCGAACCGCTGCCCAGGCCCCAACCCAGCCCCGGACCCCGACAAGGATAGGGGTCGGGGTGTACAGTATACCATGGGCTATACAGTATAGCATGACCAGTCACCACATACCAATAGGTGTTACTTTGATGTGGAAAGTAGCCCTTTCCCAACCCTTGATAACCTCTTGGATGAATGTGTGATGAACAAAATGGCAAGAACCTAGCTATGAAGGATGAATCCTATGCTAACTTGGATGATGTATACGTCTAAAAATGGTCATGATTAAGCTTGTTAATTAATTAAATATGAATTATTTAATTAATTCCCCTAAAGTCATCTACATATAAATAAATTTAATTATTTATTTATATCGTTCATTTTCTAAATTCTTCTACCTTAATTAAATAAATAATTTTATTTAATTATTGACATTTCCACCTTCCGCTTAATTAAATTAAATAAATTTTCATAATTTATTTATATTTGATTATCATATTATTCTAAAGTTTGAATATTTTGAATATTCAAGTAATGGAATATTCTCTTCATTCTCAAATTAAAATATTAAATATTTAACTTAATATTTTCCATCTCACTCTAATTCATTTCTAAAACATAATTAAATATGATTTATTTAATTATGCGGGTTTCCATTTTCATCTTCACTTACAAATTAATTAAATTAAATTTGTTTATTTCTAACTCATGCTAATCTCATCCTTCAAAATGGAAATTTCCCTTCAGATCTCAATGACGGAAATTGAAGGAAAAGGGAAACCTTCCATCCTCCTCTCCACTTTCAAAAATCTGCCACCCTCCATTTGAACAAGCTTAATCTGGACCGTTGATGGAATCAACCAATCGAATCCTCTCGAAAACTCTCTAAAAGCCGGTGTGAATCCAAGCTTTGGTTACCTACCTACGCTTACCATACGCATACACACGACGAATGCACAAACGTACATGCAATCACAGCCTTTTAGCATCACAACCTTTTAGCATCACAACTTTTTAGCATCACAGCTATACTTTCATCTTAGCATAGTCTTGCATTTAGCATAATATGCATTTTTATTTAAAATATCATTCTTTAGCTATCCTTTTGTTGAGCTTGATCTGCTGATCTGAGAGCCATTCGAAACAACAAAGTTAGAGGAAGATAAGATGATTTTGGGGAAGCTGCGGTCACATTTTGTTCATTCTGTTTTCTTTTTTAGCTTTCTTGATTTAATGTTTTATTAATATGTGTTTGAATTTCATTTACATTGATACATTTTTCACTCACACATAAAATGGCGCCCACCGTGGGGCTCAAACCCACAAATTTAACATTATCTGCAAGTTTGTTTTGACAGTTTCCGTGTTCTAGAGTCAACTTTCAGAAAAAATTTGGCGTTTGAGCGCATTCGACATTTTCTGCGGCGCATACTGGGTTTGTAACTGTTTGTTTTGTAGGATTCTGGAGCGCATATCGTAACTGTTTAGGCGCATATCGTAACTGTTTAGGCGCATATCGTAACTGTTTAGGTGCATAGAGTAACTGTTTAGGCGCATATAGTAATTGTTTAAGCGCATATAGAATCTTTCCTTTGGCACACATGGTAACTATTTTAAAAGCATATAAATCTTTCTTGCGGCGCATATACCATCTGTTCCGACGCATATAGCTTCTATTTTGGCGCATATAGCTTATGTTTCGGCGCATATAGCTTCTGTTCCGGCGCATATACCTTCTATTCTAGCGCATATATCTTCCGGTGCATATACCTTCTGTTCTAGCGCATATGGATTGTAACAAAAAGATAGAATTCTGAGTCTGACGCCTTCCGCAGACAAAATTCTTTTTCTTTTTCTGAATTTTAAAATGAAGCAATCCTAGGGTAGCCACATCTGGATAAATGAAGCAATCTACGATAGTCACCAAACAATAATCTTGTAGTTAAAATTGAAAAAACTTGTTTTTGGTGAAGCAATATCTTCACTTAGGTTAGATCATTGTGATTTGGAATTTAAAAAGAACATCTGCTTGCTTTGACTGTGGCAATAGGTCTATGCTCTCCCCTTAACTGGGTGATCAAAATACTAGACTTGCCTTTTTAGTTTTCATGCAATTTTACTGTTTCAATTACATCCTTTAGAGAGCCTGCCGTAGTGGGAAAAAGTACTCACCCTACGGGAATGACTCAAGTGGGTTCAAGCCAAAGCCAGGCTATTCCGCCCCACTATAAAATTTAAAGAAAATCTGGGGAAACCCTCTTTTTCTGGTAGTGTGCAAGATAACCATCCCAAAAACCTTTGTTCTAAAGGTTGGGAGGTCTCCTGAGGGAGTTTATTATTGCCGCACCGAATGGAAATCTTTACTACGAACCTAGTGTAGTGGCTAGCCGAAGTCAGTTTCCGAACATTCTATTAATCACAGTGCAAGGGGAGGGAAGAATATGCCCCCAAGATACTCACCATATAACTGCCAAGGACTGTTTGCTTAGGGGATCCGATATCCACTTTCGTAACTCTGAGTACGCACCTGGAAAAGATAAAAACACGGGCGCCCCTTCGGGGGTGACACGGCTGTGTGAGTCGACACAGTTCTAAGATGTGGGCTGTTGATTACTAGAATGACCTACTTGAGAATTTAAGAGTGAGTCTATCTGAATTGTATTTCATGTGCAAAACCTGTGAAAACATTTGTTGAAAACATTTTCTTGATCAAACGCTTCATGTTAGTATAGGGCTTTAAGAACAACTGTTTTTCAAAATGTTTGTTGTGTCTTCCATCACATTAAATCAGATAAAGAGATCATCCAAATGAACATGGAGAACAACAACTGGAATCACTCAAAAAAAATTCATACCATTGGTCCAATAACATTCCCAATATTTTTCCCATGCTTAGAGATTGGAAATCAACAAAATTTCTTAAGAAATCAGTTTCCAAGAGAATCAGAAAATCCAAGAAAACATTAGGATACAAGAAAACGTTGCAAAAGAGAAAATTCTTGTACAAAAGTTGACAAGTCTTACTTCATTACCGAGTATTTCTTCATAGATATCAAGACTTTGTTAGAGGATTCACTGATGAGTATGCTATAGATCCCTTAGATTCTCGAGCTTATTATCAGAGATTAGCTCTATCACAATGGCATAATCATAATCAACCTCTTGAATTTGACAACATACCACAACCTTCTATAGAGTATCCTTCACATCCCAATCAAATCCTTCAGTGATTTTGAAATCTTTCTTTGAAAACAAAGATCAAAACTTTTAGAGTGCATTTTTCAAAACAGCTTTCTAATTTTTGGTTCAACTTCCTCAACAGGATTCTGACATCCTTCATCTTTGGAAGCCACAATCAAGAATTAGGAGCATCCTTGATCATATCATAAGATTTCGCATCTTATCAGATCAAAATATCATTCCCATTACACTTGTCAAAAACCGTAATCTAAGTTTAGAGGGAATTTTCAAAATCATATGCCTATCTTCACAAGATCCCAATTCAATAAATTGAAGGACGAAATTCAACAAGGACATACTCAAAATGTTCAAGAAGAGGGTGAAAGCAGCAATCCTCTTTACATCATGAATCGTAATCCACTTTTTGACAAAGATACGGATAATAGAGAAGAAAATCCTTTTCACCAATACAAAGACATGAACAAAACACAGATAGATAGTGATGAGGAACACTATGAGGAATGTCTTAGAGAGGCTGAACAAGATCCAAAATTCCATAAATCCATTGAAAATATCTTCCAGCGAGATAAGGAAAAATATTTTCGCTATCTAGCCGAACAAGGGGCTAAATTGCCTCATGACTTTAATATTGAAAATTTGAAAAAAAAACCTGAAGAGACACCCCTTTCTGATCTTAGTGCTTTGACCCAACAAATCAAGGCACTTCAAGGAAAAGTTAAAGAATTAAAAGGGGGAACAACCACAAAGAAATACACTCTTGAGGATATTTGTCCTTATCCTTTCGACCGAAGTCTTAACATGATTCCTTTTCCCAAGCATTGTGAAATGCCAAAATTTGATCGCTATAATGGGAAAACAGATCCAATCGATCATGTTAGAGACTTCAGAAACATGACATTGGAATTCGCTCATGAAGACACTTACTTGATGCGATTGTTTCCAAGGAGCCTTGGAGTTCACTCTATGGAATGGCTATCTAAGATTACACCTCCCGTCAGGACATTTGAAGAATTGATCAACCTATTCATATCACAATATACCTACAACATACAACACCAGATCACCATGATAGATCTTTGCAAAGTTGCACAAAAACCTAGCAAATCTTTCATTACGTTTCTTCAGAGATGGAGAAGAATGTTTGCCAGATATCCACGTCCTGTTCCTGAAAAGGAAAAGATGGTTACTTTCATTAACAGTTTAAATTCAGAAATGAGCTATCACTTGAACTTACATTGTCCTCCTTCTTTTGAGAAAATGATTGAAGATGCCATAACCATTGAAAATGCTTTGGTCAAAAGAGGAATAATAAAACATGACAAAGAAAATCCTAGCTCATCCAACCATCACAATAATCAAGACAAGTCCAATTTCTGGACTCACAACAAAAATATGGTGAATGATGGTGTTGTTGATGTGAATCATGCCTCGACCAAGCCATTTGTCCTCAGTGCTCCAAACATTCGCAACAACAATGTCAACTTGATTGCAAATCAAAGAAATAATCCTCCTCCTTCGAGGAACAATATAAATCAAAACTCTACTCCCAATCAAGGGACTTCCAACAACCAAGGTTACCGAGGAACCAACAACAATCACAATTCCTTAGGGAACACCTTGAATACAAATCCACAAAGATTTTCATTTTTCTCCAATAGAACTTTCACTTCATTGGGTCAATCTTTAGAATCTTCATTCAAAGAGTTGATGGCCAAAAATGTCATTACTTTGCCACCTCAACGAAATTATGAACCCAGTGTAAAGCCTCCATCATGGAATGAGGCATACTATTGTGATTATCATCAGTGCAAAGGTCATCACACAAACAACTGCCAAGCCTTGAAGAATGCCATTCAAGACTTAATCGACAATGAAATCATTACAATAGAAGGAAATCAACAAACCAACGCAGACCACCAAGCATTTCGCAACCCTTTGCCAAATTATCAAAAGGGTGAGTCTTCTGAAAAAAATGTGAATCATATCAATGATGATCATATAATCAACCATCTCTACATAGACGATGAGCGGGTAAATGTCATTAAAGTCAACAAGAAGGTGGAATATAGAGAAGTCAACACAACAACAAGAGCGCAAGCTAAAGTTGTTTTAAAGGGCACCTCTTCAAAAACCACTGAACCTCCACCTCAACATCAATATGATTTGGTCAATCAGCTTCGGAAAACCCCCACTCAAATTTCTATTCTGGAACTATTGAATATTTTCCCAGCCCATAAGGAAATTCTTGAAAAATCCCTCGTTGAAACTAATGTATCCACTAACCTAGATGTGAACCAATTTCAAGCCATGGTAGGAAACTTGTCCTCACCAACTTGCCTTTCATTCTCTGAAAAAGATGACGTTTCCATAACTCATCCCCATAATTCATCATTGTACTTAGAAGTCATGATTCACAAGTTTCGTATCAGATGAGTTCTAATAGATGGAGGTGCTGGTTTGAACATCTGTACCATGAAGTTGGTTAAGGCCTTAGGATTTTCTGAAGACTCCATTGATTTCAGAAGAAAGATTACCATAAAAGCTTATGATGATGAAGAAAGAGCATCCAAAGGTCTAATCATGCTGCCAATCAGAGTGGACCTTGTTCTAAAGAATACTTTCTGTCAAGTACTGGACCGTGATCTTGCATATAACATCTTGTTGGGTCATCCTTGGATCCACGAAATGCAAGCTGTTCCATCAACCTATCATCAATGTCTTAAGTTTCCTTATGATGGATAGGAAATCACGATACCTATTGATAATTCCCATATTCAAACTTGTGCCAACATAAAATCCAGTCAAGATACTTTGGTCCCTAACAATCGAGAAGCTCATGCTAGGACTTCTCTAAAAATTGACACACAAATCAATCAATTGACCAATAGTTTTGACAAAAAAATGAAATTCAAGGATCATGGAGTTGGAGAATACTCTCTTTGTCTTGCTAATCTACCTACATCACCTTGATCACATGGACAACCGTCTATCAGGGAACATCAAATATCAGTAGCATCAACATCAAAGAAAACACCAATAGAGCCAATCACAAAATTTAATGGACAATTCATCAAAGAAAAATTCCCTATGGAAAATCCTGAGGATATAGAAATTCTAAACTGGCTCTATAAAGATGAAGATGAAGCAGTATTTAATGTCAAATTACCCATGAAAAAATATGGAAAAGGGTACTCAATCATGCAGAAGATGGGCTATGATAAAGGTCCTATCGGAAAAAGGAAGGAAGGAGTAGTTGAACCCATTCACCTCCGCGGACTCACTGCAAAAGAGAAAACTAGATTGGGCTATGATACTCACTCCAAAGAAAGTACATCCAAACAACTGCATGACACTGTCTTTGCATTGCAAGAAGGCTCAGATTCACGAGAAGCATGTTTGGCAATAGTTCAGAACTTCTTGGATAACAATTCTGACACAGACTCTGCTGAATATGAATGGGACACCATTTACAATAATGAGTTTTGGAGGGACAAAGAGGTTGATGTAATACACCAATACACCCCAACTCTAATTGAAGGTCAAGGTTCAGGGTCCCAACCGCAAGAATCTGAACCAGAAATTGACTATGATTCTAGTGATACTGAGTCAGATCTAAACGAACAAGACTATCATGAGGACAGTATCATCATTGACCCACCTCATACCTCGAATCCTATGGACCACTCCGTTATGACTATAACCATAGCTAATTTCACACAACCTGACGATCCGCTATCTTTAATTTATCCGGATCTCATTGATTGGGTTTCAACTGAACCTATCGATATACCTATGTTTCCAAGTGACAAAGCTATCATAAACTTCCTTTCTGCAGAGGATATAAATGATTGTTCCACCAGCAATTTTTGACATGGGGTTTTTGATCAGGAGAGTGTCAAGTCTCCTAGCTACAAAAGTAAAAACAAAAAAGAAAGATCTAATGGTGAAAACCAGAATCTGGCAGTATTAGATCAAACAAAAGACAAAATAAAGAGCATATCGGATGGTGAAAACCTCTTTGAGGCACCAGACGATGGGAATCTTGACACTCTCCCGGAGCACTACCATGAGCGATCACCTATTTTGATTGAGCCTACAAATGTTGTCGATCTTGAGACTTCCGACAAACCAAGGATTTTACAGCTAGCTGCATCAATGACAGAGAAAGAAATACCAGAGTTCATGGAATTCCTGAAAGCAAATCAAGTCAATTTTGTGTGGTCTTACGCTGACATGCTTGGTCTTGATCTTGATCTTATCATGCATCACTTGTCTATCAAACCGGGGGCCAAGCCAGTGAAACAAAAACTCAGAAAGATGCACCCTCATGTTGCATTATTGGTTAAGGAAGAACTGAGAAAACTCCTTGATGTGGGCTTCATAAGACCAATCGACTATGCAGAATGGATCTCCAACATCGTTCCTGTATCCAAGCCAGATAAAACTGTGAGAATATGCACATATTTCAGAGATCTTAATAAAGCATGTCCTAAGGATGACTTCCCATTGCCAAATATTGACACCATAGTTGATCTGACAGCTGGCCATGCCATGTATTCATTAATGGATGGTTTTTCTAGCTACAACCAAATCAAGATTGCACCTGAAGACAAGGATAAAACAACTTTCACATGTCCATGGGGAACTTATTGTTGGAACGTCATGCCTTTTGGTCTAAAGAATGCTGGGGCTACCTACCAAAGAGCCATGACTACAATCTTTCATGACATGATGCATATCTTCATGGAAGATTATGTAGATGACATATTGGAAAAATCATACACCAGAGAAGGACATCTTGAAATATTATCCAAAATATTTGCAAGATTAGAGAAATTCAAAGTTCACCTCAACTCCAAGAAATGTGTTTTTGGGGTCAAATCTAGAAAACTCTTGGGGTACATTGTTTCAGAAAAAAGAATTGAAGTAGATCCTGCAAAAGTAAAGGAAATTATGGAAATGCTTCCACCAAAGAACATCAGTTAGTTGAGATCACTACAAGGACGACTACAGTCTATACGAAGATTCATTGCACAATTGGCTAACAAAATTTTACCTTTCACGCATCTACTGCATAAAAATGTTCCTTTCAAGTGGGATGACAAATGTGAATTAGTGTTTCAACAAATCAAATAGTATTTAATGACCACCAGTTCTCATACCACGAAATCCAGACAAACCACTGATCTTATACATTGCCACAATAGAAACATCTCTGGTGGCACTGCTAGCGCAAGAAGACTCTACAGGAAAGGAACGTGCAATCTACTACATCAGCAGAACATTGACAAGTCATGAGCTCAACTACACTTCTATTGAGAAGGCTTGTATGGTAGTAGTCTTTGCTTCACAGAAGTTCCGACATTACATGTTAACCCATACAATCAATCTGGTTTCAAAAATTTATCCACTCAAGTATTTGTTAAGCAAAACATCATTGACAGGAAGGTTAGCAAAGTGGGTAATGATTCTGAGTGAGTTTGACATTCATTATATTGATTGCAAGGCAATCAAAGGACAAGTTATCATTGATAAATTAGCTAAAGCACCACTACAAGCAAATCATCCCCTGCATATTGAATTTCCAAATGCTGATGTCTTTACTGCAAAATCTAAATAGCCATGGTCCTTATATTTTGATGGATCTTTCACGCAACATGGATCAGGGGCAGGCATACTTTTTGTCACCCCTCAAGGACACACCATTCCTCGATCATATAGGCTAATGTTTCCATGCACCAACAACATAGTCGAATATGAAGCATTAATCACCGGACTCAAAATAGCATTGGAATGGAGAATTACAGAATTACAGGTGTATGGCAACTCACAGTTGGTCATTTATCAGGTCAATGATGATTATCAGACCAAAGATGACAAATTGTTACCATATAAAAAGATGGTTGATGACTTCAATAAATACTTTGTGGACATCAAATTCACACAAATTCCAAGGCTTGATAACAAGGCAGTTGACGCCATGGCTACAATAGCATCATTGTTACAACTCCCAGAAACTCCGAATCGTTATGAATTTCTGGTGGAACAATCATTTACACCTACTTATGATACCCCTGAAAGTAAAATCATTTGCCACTTGGTAGGATCTGATTCACCTTGGTACGGAAAAAATTATGCCTACCTCAAAGATGATATCTTGCCACCCGATTTATCCTGGAACCAAAAACAAAATTTTATCCGCCAATCCACTCGCTACACTCTTATCACTGACACCCTTTATCACCATGGTCTTGATGGTACTTTACTCTGATGTCTTGAATGTGAAGAATCTGACAAAGTTTTACAAGAAGTTCATGGTGGCATCTATGGTACTCATTCGAGTGGACTGACCTTATCCAAGAAATTGATTAGAATGGGTTACTACTGGCCTACAATGGAGAGGGAATCATTCACTTTTGTGAAAACATGCTCAAAATGTCAGATTCATGGGAATCTCATTCATGCTTCTGCACAGGAACTTCAACCATTCACGCCAACCTGGCCATTTTCTCAATGGGGGTTAGATCTAGTGGGCAAGATTCATCCTTCTTCATCGAATGGGCATAATTTCATCATCACAGCTACATAGTATTTTACCAAGTGGATTGAGGTAGTCCCTCTTACTAAAGTTACCGGCAAACAAATATCATCATTCATACTCAACTATATTATTTGTCGGTATGGCATTCCCAACTCCATTATTACAGATAATGGACATCCATTCAAAAATCAGGATGTTGATGAACTTTGTGAGAGATTTCACATTCAACATAGATATTCAACACCTTACTATCCACAAGGGAATGGCCAAGCAGAGGCCTCAAATAAAACAATATTGAAAATCTTGAAAGACTGTGAATGATTCAGGGAAAGATTGGCACGTTCAACTCAATCCCGCCTTGTGGGCCTACCAAGCCAGTGTCTGCACACCAATCGGAGCAACTCCATTCGCTCTTGTCTATGGAGCAAAAGCCATATTACCTTTAGAAGTTGAGATTCCCTCACTCAGGGTGTCATTGAAAGGTCTTACAACAGATGATGAATACAGAGTTTCCCGACTCCAAGAGCTTGAACTCCTAGATGAGAAGAGACAAAGAGCAGCAGACCATTTAAAAGCATATCAACAGATGATGTCTCACAACTATAATCACAAAGTAAAGCCATGTACCTTTCAGGTGGGTGATCTTGTTTTGAAAGAGAACCCTCACAATCAGCAAGACAGAGAGAAGAAAGGAAAGTTTGAACCAAATTGGCTAGGTCCTTATATGGTTATCGCCATCTATGGTTCAGGAGCCTACAAGCTATCAACGCCAAAAGGGGACCTATTTGATAAACCTATCAACAACATGCACCTGAAAAAGTATTATGTCTAAAGCAGTTATCATCATGAGAAAAAGTCCTGAAAAATACAAAAAAAAAAAATCAGAAAAAGTCCTAAAAAATACAAAAAAAAATTAGAAAAAGTCCTGAAAAAATGGTTATCCTAGTGAAAACCAGGCAAATAGGCATCTCAGTATCAGCAAAAAAAAAAAAAAGAAGAAGTCATAGGATGAAAACCTGGCGACAGGCAGTCTATTGACAAGAAAAATGCAATAAAAATAAATAGTGAAAATCTGGCAAACAGACGCTATTTGTAGCTTTCCATCTATTAGTTCATGTTCTGCATCTTAACTTTTCAGCCTCCTTTTTAAGCATCTTTTCCATCATCTTAGGGCCACACCAACACCATGCTATCATCATTTACCTCGAGCGATAATGTCTTACCATGGCTTGACTATTGTACATATTCATTTCAGCAAGTTGTGTCAATACCAAGGGCAAACATGGGCATATTGGGGGCACTCAACTTTCAAGTTTTACCAAAATAGTGAGACAATGATGTCGAAACCAATCATGCAAACAAAACAACCAAATCAAACCAAAACATCCAAAAATTGATCCATATCACAGTAGCTTTCAGTTGCGTACCTTACCATGACTCATATCTGGATGATCTCTAATTTGAATAATGTTGGAATCACAGTATTTCATTTTTGAATAAAGGTTGTTTAATTTTTGATATCATTTCTCTGGAGCACATTCGATGATGTACTGAACTAGAGTGGCAAGGAAAGAGGATGATTTTTCTTTGTCTGTTGTATTGAGGTTAATCATCCATCTATTGCAAGTATGTCGCGAAACATGATTTTCTAAAGATTATCATTGATGACAGCTCCAAATTTGCATCAGATGGTGGTTAGTCTTTGTCTGTTCACGCAAGAAATGCTCAGGTCATCTCGGTTCAATTATACCTAGATGCTTGTGTTCACTTGCTATATCAAAAATCATGAAAGTTGTACTCAGGTCATCATTGGTGCTAATTTCCCCTCTGATGCTTGTACACACTTCCAACATTCTCAAACGCTCTATGATGATTTAAGCAGGCTAACCAAAAGGCTCAACAAAATGCTCAGTTTCATTTAGTTGCATTTCATTTTAGGTCATTGTACATAACTGCATATTGGATTTGCATCAGAGTTTTGAAAGGCCACTGGTTGTCATATTTCTTTGGACTATTTGTGGAGGAAAATGCACAAATTTGTTTCATTATCATTTCATCATCATTTCATTCACATTATCATCTTATCATTACATTTTCATTCTCATTGCATTATCATTATCATATCATTTTTATCATTTTTGTCATTATCATATCATTTGTTTCATTACTTTATTATCTACTTATCTTTAATATTAATTATTTCTACATTATTCATTTCACATCATTTATTTCATTTTTACCTTTACTTTATTATTAATTTTATTTATTTCTATTATCCATTCGTCTATTACATTATTTTAACACCGATTTATACTTTACGATGATGCATTTTATTTTATTTTTACTTCACTGATGATAATTACCATCTATTTCTATTTCATTTATCATATCATCCTATTTCTATTCTATCATTGCTTCACACTTATTTCTACGCCACGGACCTATCATTTTACTTTATCCATTCATTCAATTACAAACCATTTCATACCACGACACATCACTATCTACTCATCTCATCACTATTTACTCATATCATTTTACATCATATCACATCATTTTATCATACAAAATTCATAAGGCATATCATGAACACAACATTCATTTTTCATCATCTTTTTACCTGCATTGAAAAATCCAAAAACATAAACATTCCACACATATATTTCCATACATACATCATAAATCATCCATTAGTACACATTGTCAAATCATTATCATCATAATAAAAACATCATAATCGAATCATCATGCATATCATGTTAGTCATCAGATCATTCAAATGCATACCAAAATCCATAACATATGAAAATAAATGCATATCACATTATCACATAAGAAATGCACATCACATCATCACAAATAATCATCGCCGCTGCATATCATCACTCATCAAAAATGATACAAATATCCAACTGTCCAAAAATGGTACACATATATGCACTATATCTACTAACTGGTCGATGCCTCTGATGGAGCTGGTCCGGAAGGAGGTGGCCTGCCACTGGTGCCTGCATTTGGGTCCTGCCGAGGCCCAGTCACTCCCCTGCTTTGTGTATGTGTCTGTGATCTACTCCTAGTCCTGCTATGGGACCGCGGGTATGGCTCTTTACAATCAGGAGGACACAGCTCCTCGTATCTGACCCTGTAATACTCAGCCTCCCTCACCATCTCCATGCCCTTTGCAATGGCATCCTGCAATGATGCATTCTCTACAGTTCCCATCAGTCTCTGAGCCACGCCCTCAGCCTCTACTGCCCTCTGCCTAAATGCATCTCTCTTTGTGATCACCTGGACTAACTGTGGGTCTGGGGCAGGTGCCTATGCCTGTAGCTGCACAATGAATCCCTGTGCCTGCCCCAACTGACTCTGTAACTATCCCTATTGTCCCTGTAATGTCTGCACCTGGGCCTAAAGTGTGGCTATCTTCCCCTTCTGAGAGGAGGATGCCATCCGGATCACTGTCTGTCACCCAATCCCTGTCCTCGGCTGCCGCATGATCTGGACACCCCTCAAAATATCCAGCCTCGACCTCCCCAGCACCTGTCCCTCCTCCCCACCATCATCTCCATCATCATCATCTGAACTCTCCTCCAACTGCTCCCTGCTCGCCGCCGGCCACATCCTCTTGTCTCACTGCCCCTGGCTGTGGTGCTACCAAAATAGGTGTTGGCTCATCAGGACTGGTAAACCGTGGAAAAGGATGTGTATGGTAATATAGCGAATACTCATCAGACATGCCGGCATCAATAATGTCTCGCCTATCATCCCATGCCTCAGGCGCTAATGCAATAAACTCTGTATATGCGGTCTGATAAGAAATACATGGGCCCCATCCAGCCTCATCTCTGCTATGGGAATAATGTGCAACCCCCTGTGGCATCCCCTGTGTGAATCCAAATTGTCTATGTACCCGCAATGCCAGAAACCTCTCAAGAATGAAGGGAGTCCTCCCTATCAGGAACTGAGGAATGCCTACAAACAACATCTCCATATCATCTGTAGCCCATGGCTCACAATCAAGATACGGTCACCATACAACTATATCCATGTCATCTAGCAGTCGTCGCCAGTAATCCACCTTACCCAGCTTGGGCTGGGTAAGGAACATCACATACATATATATAGGGCCTACCTGGTGGCCTAACTCTGGGGCAAGCCGGTCTCGTCATAGCGAGATGCTCCCACACCTAGATCTGCAGCACTGTCACACCGCACGACAAACTGGAAGAACCCCTGTATACTACCTGATGTAAGTCATGATAAAGATGTGCTAACATGTAGCTCCCCCAGGCATATCTCCGTGGCTGTAGCAACATCTACTCCAAAATCTTGCCCCATCCCACTGATAATCCCTTTTCCTGGCGATCCAGACAAAGGAGACCTCCAATGAATGCACCCAAAACTGCAGGCAAGGCGGGATACCCTCGAAAATCAACCCACGGTACCCAATACCTAGCTATCTGTGCATCACCGTACACTCTCCTCAATGCATCTGTACCCCTAGCTCCTTGTGATCATAATACACAAGGGCACCAACCATAGGGATACCTAATATCCTATACACATCCTCAGGAGTCACCGTCACCTCACCAGTCGGCATATGAAAGGTGTTGTGCTCCGAATGCCATCGCTTTGCTAGTGCCGTCAACAATCCTCTGTTGACCCGAATCGGCGGCATCGCCAACAAGGATCTCAAACCACATGTATCAATGAAAGCTATGTCAATAGGTGTCAACTCGGGAATCCTATCCCATCTTGCTGAGTGTCGCTCTCTAATCTAGAGGTTTTTGAAAACCTCTTATTTTCATCACAAGGATAATTCATCATAATCATACCAATCATTCAATCTCAATCAATCAAAATCAATTAGACTCATATCTATCAGTGACCTATATCAGTGAACTATATCAGACCCATATCAATGACTCATATCAATGCATTAAATCAACGACCCATATCACACAATCAATCCTATCAAGGAAAACCAATACACAATCTATCTAGCTGGATATCATATCAAATCTGTTCTACGATCAATTACTATTTGTTTTCTATCGCAGAAAGCAAATTTATTAGAAGTCATATTAATCATTACTCTTTGTTTTCTACTCTAGGAAGCAAAGTTATCAGTTCAATCTACTCTTTGTTTTTGAAGCAAAGTTATCAGTTCAATTACTCTTTGTTTTCTAATCTACGAAGCAAAGTTATCAATCAATCATCAGATTATTCTATCATTTCTATCCATATCAGCATGATGACATGACAATTTACCTATCTATTGACCAAGGAAGCAATAGAAATCATCATTTTCGCATTACTATCATCAAAACATCAATTATGTCTATTTTTACCATATGCGCTACTCTATGGACTCAATGCGCTAAGCCCCATATGCGCCGTTCTTTTCACGAGATGCGCTAAATCCCGTATGCGCCATTCTTTTTGCCCGATGTGCTCAAACAAATCCCCTATGCATGTTTTCCTGTATGCGCAACCTTTAATCTACCTAAGCGTGACTCTAATCACTGGATGCGCATTTTTACTCTATGTGCTGCTATTTTCCCTATAAGCGCTTTTCCCCTAAAATTTCCTATCATGCCCTATATGCGCGTTTGTTTTCACTCTAAGTGCTAAACTGGTTTTACCCTAGCTATTCAACATCTATATTATATGCGCGTTTGTTTTTACTCTTAGCGCCACTGTTTTTTTCGAAAGCACGCAAACTCATCTAAAAGCGCTCAAACGGCATTTTCGAAAACAAAATCCATAGAAAAACATGAAATTTTGATTCAAAACGTAAAAATTGAAAGCACAGGAGGATAGATCGACTCACCAGTGGTCCGTATGCTGCTGGCCTCTAGTATCGGCGAGATCTCTCGAATCGGCGGCGATGATAAGGAATCTCCATGTTGCGATGTCACTCTCAGAGCTACAGTATTCACCAAAGTCAAAAGTGCAAATGATTTGTCTTTTTCAACTTTTTACCTTTTAAAGGTCAAACAAGGGTAAGTTTGCTGCCTTTTTGACTTTATTTTCAAAATGGGACATTTCTTTTTCATCATTTGTCGAGAACTAAATCACTCTCTCTCTCATCCGTAATTTACCTCCCGAGGGGGCATCATCAGCAGAAATATTGAAAGCATATCAGGGGCAAAAATCTTATTTTTCTTTGAAGCAATGTGTTTCACACATCACTTCAAAGAGGCAACAAAGCACGCTCAAAAATGGTCATGATTAAGCTTGTTAATTAATTAAATATGAATTATTTAATTAATTCCCCAATTCATCTACATATAAATAAATTTAATTATTTATTTATATCGTTCATTTTCTAAATTCTTCTACCTTAATTAAATAAATAATTTTATTTAATTATTGACATTTCCACCTTCTGCTTAATTAAATTAAATAAATTTTCATAATTTATTTATATTTGATTATCATATTATTCTAAAGTTTGAATATTTTGAATATTCAAATAATGGAATATTCTCTTCATTCTCAAATTAAAATATTAAATATTTAATTTAATATTTTCCATCTCACCCTAATTCATTTCTAAAACATAATTAAATATGATTTATTTAATTATGCGGGTTTCCATTTTCATCTTCACTTACAAATTAATTAAATTTAATTTGTTTATTTCTAACTCACACTAATCTCATCCTTCGAAATGGAAATATCCTTTCGGATCTCAATGATAGAAATTGAAGGAAAAGGGAAACCTTCCATCCTCCTCTCCACTTTCGAAAATCTGCCACCGTTCGTTCGAACAAGCTTAATCTAGGTCGTTGATCGAATCAGCCAATCGAATCCTCTTGAAAACTCTATAAAAGCCGGTGCGAATCCAAGCTTTGGTTACCTACCTACGCTTACCATACGCATACACACGACAAATGCACAAACGTACATGCAATCACAACCTCTTAGCATCACAACTTTTTAGCATCACAACCATACTTTCATCTTAGCATAGTCTTGCATTTAGCATAATATGCATTTTTATTTAAAATCTCGTTCTTTAGCTGTCCTTTTGTTGAGCTTGATCTGCTGATCTGAGAGCCATTCGAAACAACAAAACGCTGGAGTTAGAGGAAGATAAGACGATTTCGGGGAAGTTGCGGTCACAGTTTGTTCATTCTGTTTTCTTTTTCAACTTTCTTGATTTAATGTTTTATTAATATATGTTTTAATTTCATTTACATTGATACATTTTTCACTCACACAGATGATATTATGGATGAACTCAAATGCATCAAGTAGTGGATCCAAAATCAATAGAAGAGTTCTCCATTTATAGGAAAGAAGGATGGAGGAATGAGAAACATGAGGAATGTGGGATTAAAGATGATCCAATAACAAAGTGCCACTTCTCAACATGCTATTGAAGAGAGGTGGAACACTATTTGATCAATGTGCAAATAAATGCAATTAGGTGGAAATTTGAAATTTGAAAGATGGCTTGTGGAGGAAGATGTGAAAGAGGAGTTAATGCCACTTGGCTCAAGAAAAAGGGCTTGTAAGAGTTCTAAATGCCTTGTTGGAGGACAAGTCCTTTTGGGAGGGAGATTTCAAAATGAGGGAATATTCCAAAGAGATGCCCTTTTGAATGGGAATAAAAGAATTTATAAATCAAATAAATTGATTTACTTGTGCAAGTTGCAAAATCTAGAGGATTTGAGGATTAGAGTTAGAGTTAATTGGGATTTAATTAACTTAGATGGAAATTAGTTTGATTTGACATTTGACTTAGATTTTTGGATTTATTTAAATCAAATGGGAGGAATAATGAACATTAGATTTAATTATATAAAGTTTGATTTATTTAATTAAAAGGGATGATGATAGATTTAATCAAATAAAGGTTAATTTATTTAATTAAAGGAAGATTATGATTTAATCAAATAGAAGGATTTATTTAATTAAAAGAATATAATGATTTAATCAAATAAAGTTGATTTATTTAATTAACAGAGGAATTGTGATGAATTAATTAAATAAGGATTATTAATTAATTGGTTAGTAAAGCAATGATTTAGAGAGAACTTATGTTAATAAATCAGGATCAAGTGCACGAGATCAATTAGTATAATTTACATGTCTATATTTTTCCCCTCTTTGAAGCAATGTACCAGTTGCGTTGGTTCAAAGAATAACAACAGTGAGATCAAAAATTCAAAAAAATTCTAATTTTTTTGTATGCCACATTGCTGCCCCAGTGAGAAGAATTACGTTGATATACTGCCCCCTCGAGAGATCAAGCGATAAGTTTGATTTGTAAGGTCAATCTCATGACAAAGAGGTTCAAGATGGACATATGGATGGTTATGATGATGATGCAAATGATATGGTTTTAAGATGCTTAGAATAACCAATTTGTATTATCCTAAACAATTGAAATGCAGATGGATGAGATGGATGATGTTATGATATGCTCTTTTTCTCTTTTCAACATCTCTTTCGTGTAATATGATGATGCAACATGTATGTATGTATGGATGATGTGATGATGCCTATATGATTATGCAATGAATGTTTTATGCCAATGTATGGTTTATGAGATGCTTAGACTAACAGATCTATATTATGTAAGGATGAAAATGTAATGCATGTGAATGATATGCAGCATGCTGACGGTTTGTGGATGCGTGATGGATGCATTGGTGATGATTTGATTAACTGTCATGATACCATGTTAGTGCGGAGAGAAGAAAGAATAAATAAGATGATAAAAAGAGGATCCAACAAGTCCATGATCTGTCGAGACTTTATTAGGAATGAGGATGGATAATAATTCACTTATCAAGAATTGTGATTTTAAAAGGGCTTACTTACCTTATGTTTGATAACACACATAGATATGATGCATCAAGGTATAAAGAACTAGGATGGCGTTGCACCTAGTCTAATGGACTTTGACTCGACAATCAGATAGGAGTACTCTTGTTCACACCTGGCATACAAAACCCTATTTAGAATGTAGTTTAGATATTCCAAATATCTCAGACCAAAACATAAAAAGGAAAACCTTCCCATGTGGTCAAAAAGACACCTAAAACACCCTCCCTACAGACCAAACAAAGTAGGCATGACCAAGGTTATATTACAAGAACATCCAACAAGCACAACTGACAAAAAGATAATGATCGTTGCCCCATTCCTTTCTCTCTAAATCATTTTTTTTGGACATCATCGAGAGGTCATTGGAACAAGCGCAATAAGTTAAGTCAAAAGATAGAGATCAAATAAACAAACAAGCTTATAATGTTCTTCATACCACTAGCCAAGACTAAACTACGGTGATGTCTGATGTTGATGTCCATTGTAGGAAGCATGCATCCTAGGACATGATGTTATCAGATGATTGTGAGATTGATTAGATGATGGTCTATTAATACCAAGAGTTGACCAACTTGTTTACTTACTGACCTAGACTTGAGACCCCAGCGTTTTAGTTTTCACTTTTGAACTGCTAGACTTGTTCCCAATTGTTTCACCAAAAGTTGAGGATGAGGATGATTTATTATGAGTGGATGTTTATTGCGGGTGAAAGTAGGATGGGCCAGATGGTTTTTTGGGTTTTTTGAATGTTTTTGGTATTTTGAAATGTTTTGAGGTTGTTTTTTGGTATTTTCAAGA
>VDFB02287708.1:0-19246 GCA_007258455.2 Sequoia sempervirens | reverse complement strand
TGAGTGTTCGTTTTCTCATTCTGAGCTGCCGTTTTCCTGTTCTGAACACTCATTTTCCCATTCCGAACACTCATTTGTCCATTCTGAGCACCCGTTTTCCTATTTTGAACACCCGTTTTCCCATTTCGAGCAACCGTTTTCCTGTTCCGAACATCCATTTTCCTGTTCTAAGCATCCGTTTTCCTATTATGAGTCACTATTTTCCCTTTCTGAACACCTGTTTACCCGTTTCAAGCGTCCATTTGCTCGTTCTGAGTATTCGTTTCACTGTTCAGAGCATTCGTTCACCCGTTTTGATAGTTCATTTGACCTCTTTTCTATTTTAGAATAGTCTAAAAGCTAAGTTAGGAGAACCTAACCTATACTTGGGTGAACCTAACCTGTACTTGGGCGAACCTAACCGTCACTTGGGTGAATTTGACCTATACTTGGGTGATCCTAACCTGTACTTGAGCGAACCTGACCTTCACTTGGGTGAACTTGACCTTGTCTTGGGAAAACCTGACCTGTACTTAGGTAAACCTAACCTATACTTGAGTGAACCTGACCTTTACTTGGGCGAACCTAACCTTGTCTTGGGCGAACCTGACCTTGTCTTGGGTGAACCTAATTTTGTCTTGGGTGACCCTGACCTCTTGTTGGGTGAACTTGATCTCTAGTTGGGCTACCTTGCCCCTAGTTGGCCGACCTATACCTTAGTTAGACAAGTCTGATCTTTATCCAACCATTTTGCATCTTTCGTTCACCAGTAATTTTAATCTGAATTCTCCATAGGTCACATGTTTATCACCTAAATCATATAGAAACATCATATAGCAGCCTCTAGGTTACCCATCCCTCATTGTTTTCACAATCTAGATCCTCTAAACTTTGTTTGAAGTCATTATCCAAATTAACAGGTAGGTGTTTGAAATCGATTGTCATCCTACAACGTCTTCTTGGGATCGCCATCCATCCTGAGTTAGTCATCATCATCCGACCCTATAAATCCACTTCCATCTAAAGTTGGATTTGGTGCCACAATCATCTACCTATCCTTAATTTGATCAATCAACACCTTAATTCACCTAGGGTGATCTCTGAACTTGGTTTAAAATCCCTTTCATCGTCCAATCATATCCAATCATCCAAACTTATCAATCGTATCATAAATCAACCTTATCCAATCTAATCCTTATCCAATCATCCAATCTATTAATCCAATCTAATCTTATCCTTATCCAATCATCCAATCAACTGATCCATTATCATATCCAATCAATCCTTCACTTGTCATTTAGGTCATCTTTGCATTGTATCTTAGAGTTCAACCACATCTTATCTCACCTAGTAGTTTTGCATTTTTATGCCCGTTCAGACTTAGTCACAAGCATAATAGCCAAACATGATCGTGGTCTGTTTGTTGTATTGTTATCACCTCTATTCATTATTTCTTGGATATAAGTTTAATTATCCATTCTCATGGCTATTCATATGAAATTTTAATAACAAAAGTATTGTTCTATTTTAAACAATTTTGATGTTGTTAATCATTTCTCTCTAAGGGAAATAATTGTTTCTCCATTTTATCTTTCACAGTTGTTCTTCTCCCTGTCGGCTAGGCTGAACAAGGTATGCCACACCATATGGGTGTGTGGGTTTCGATTATCATTCATAGAGCAATGGTTAGTCATCTCTACTATTAAAGCATGCCACATCACTCACCATGAATGATGGTGGAATGATTATATCGTTCCATTTTGCATTATGTTGACACGATCTCTAAGATTGATTAGCTGTATATTATTTGAACATAGATTAAATCATTCACTAGAATGATTCCCATTATTGTTGCTTTCATGTGATGCTCACAAATTTTGAAATCACCAATCCTTATTGCAGAAACACTATTTTTCCCTAGAAAGATACTCAAATCGTTCCATAGAATGATTACCATGAATAAATCTTACCAACAAACCCATCGAGCAATGTATGTTGATCAAAATTCATCAAGGTTTGGCTATCATTAATATTGATAATAAAATTGAATAGTTGTTCAACTGTGAGTCATTCTTTAAAAAAAAAAATAGCTTGAGCATATATCTTATAACAGTCACCAATAGAAACATGATTTTCTCCAAACCCAAATAGTAATATAAATTTTCCATCTTTGTATGTGATTTAAAATGAAAAGCATGTTGTTCGATTCTTTTATTTGCACAAAAAGATACTAGTATTGTTTCAATATTTGTATATCCAGAATGATAGAACACCAATCGTTTACATGATATACTAGTTAACTTGAAACTGTTAATGAGACACATTAGTACAGTAACTTGTAAACTTCTACAAACAACATCATTATGTTACAAACAATGTAATAGTATGTGGTAGTTGATTCAAATCAAAACTGTTCTTATTTCTTTGGAAAGGAAATTTACATCTTGTATGAGTATCAGATGATATGACAATCTGTAGCATCATTTTGAATGAAAGCAATTTGTTATAATGGTATTTATTTTAGAATGTATGCACAAATATATTAACTTAAGTTGGCACATATATGTGTATGCACATAGACCTTCGTCTACATACATACACATACTTGTGACATACCTTCTTTTGTTACTTATTCAATTCATTTTTAATGAATACTGAATTATGTTGAATGTAATCATGTGACATGTATATGAATTGAATGGATAATGTATTGAACAAATCCACTTGAATTATTTTTTAAAATTTATCTAAGTTGAGGAATTGAGTAGACTGAATTACTTTTCCATAGATATATGTGTAAAGAATATTCTATTTGATTAGAAGAATAGCAACACATAAGTAGACTAGAGCACCTCAGGGTAGATACTACTAGAGGGTAGATAGCTACTAAGGAATAAACTTGTGTTGTTGAAAGTTACCTTCCGGGACGGGTGCTGAAATGGAGTACAAAGGGTATAGGTTTTGCTTTACCCAAAACCTATCTTTTGTTGTTGCAACTAAATTTCAATGGTTGGCCAAGCAGTTATTCCATTATGTATGTATGGAATTATATGTGATGACACTCTCTATCATTCCTACCATAAATCTTGCATTTTTCTAATCATAGATAGAGATGCATGTTTATTTTTGGGCACACACTAAATTCCACCTTGCAGATTGTTCTCTTGCTAAACTTTTCATGCAAGGTCAGGAATTCTTTTAGCAAGAATTATAGGGAAGCGTAAGGTTCGTGGTTGGGCAGTAAAGCACCTCATCCATTTTCTCATCCACCAGAGGAGGCGAGCATCAAAAGGAAACCTTGGTTGTTTTCATTTTATCAAAGGATTATGATGTAACCTTGATGTATATTGTATATTGTATTGAATTTGTGGCCCAATGAGCCAAGTCAACTTAGATATTGTAATTGACATTTAGAAATGAATATATTATATATATTGACTCATTTTAATTAGACATGTGTTGCTATGATTTAAAATAGCTACTTGAGTTATGTCTTTTTAAAATTTAATATGCATAATGTCATTTGAAATAAATATTTTAGTAACTAGAATGGGTTATTACATACTCCAATCTGACTTCATGCTCTGCAACCTTCTCTCTCAAAAAGTGATAATGGATAGAAATGTGTTTAGTTCTTGAATACATTATCAAATTATTGGAAATATTATTTGTACTAGTATTATCACACAATATAGGAATGGGT
This sequence comes from Sequoia sempervirens, assembly GCA_007258455.2. Taxonomy (NCBI): domain Eukaryota; kingdom Viridiplantae; phylum Streptophyta; class Pinopsida; order Cupressales; family Cupressaceae; genus Sequoia; species Sequoia sempervirens. The sequence goes on along the minus strand of VDFB02287708.1, from coordinate 15,564 downwards.
TCATCATACACCACCTTCACATATTTCAGGGTCTACTTCATCCAAAGAACTTGGGTGTAGCAAGATGTTGTAACAATATATTCAGCTACTGTTGTAGATAAGGACACTAAGTCTCACTTCTTACTGAACCAAGAGACCAATCTGTCTCCCAAGAAAATGCACTACCACATGTACTTCTTTGATCATCCACACATCCTACCCATTTAGCATTAGTATAAGCATTTAGAGAAAAAATATTATCCTTCGTATACCATAAATCATAATTTGAAGTTCCTTTTAAATATATAAATATTCTTTTCATTGATTTCTCATAAGATTTCTTAGGATTAGCTTGACATATGGCAACCAAACTTACTGCATGCATTATATTATGTCTAGAAGTAGTCAATTACAACAAACCTCTAATCATATATCTATATAGATACTGATCAAATTCTGGAAACATAAAATTTTTCGAAGTGACAACCAATCACCATAAGAGTACCTATAGGTTTGGAATCTTCCATGCCAAACTTTTTCAACATCTCCTTTACATACATAGCCTGAGAAATAAAGATACCACCATCTTGTTGAACAATTTGAAGTCTAAGGAAAAAAGATAACTCACCAATCATAGACATCTTAAATTATTTTTGCATCTCTTCTACAAACTTCTTACACATACCATAATCTCCATCAAAAATGGTGTCATCAACATATACAACCACAATCAACTTGTCTTCCTGAACCTTAATGTAAATATTGTTATCTGCAGTACCTTTTTGTTGAACACTTTTGGAGACTAAGAGGGGGGGTGAATCAATCTACACAAAAGTTAACCCCTTCCAAAACTTGAAACTTTTTCCACAACTCAAACTCCTTTAGCAGATAAAGATAGAACTTTAAGCAGAGAAATAACAAAGAAGAATATAGTAATTTTAATCTTTAACACCTTCAATAAAATTTACCAATGAAAAATATAGTAGTAATCATATCAACAACAAAGAGAAAGAGATAGAGAACACACACATGCATAAAGAGACACCAAGTTTACATGGAAAACTCAATGAGGGAAAAACCATGGTGAGATTTGACTTGCAATATAAGGCTCACTATCAAAAGACTTGTAAGAAGGCTCACTGCCTTAGAGAAAGATACAAAGGGACTTGCAACACTGAAGTACTAACCAAATCCAAGAGCAAGATACAGAGGACCTAATGAGATTCACTATCTCAGATTAGGATACACTATATATATATATAAGATTTGTAAGAAGGCTCACTACCTTAGAGAAAGATACAAAGGGACTTGCAACACTGAAGTACTAACAACCTCCAGGAGCAAGATACAAAGGCCCTTATGAGATTCAATATCTCAGATTAGGGTACAAAAGATATATATATATATACACACATATATATAATAGAATTATAAATATTGCCAACACAACTCTCTATTGATTGAGGCATTCAACCATACCTTATCTTTCCTTTCACAATATTTAACACTATCTTTGTTGGATATTCAATACATCATGCTCACACACTTTTTCAAACTTGTATTCTACATCTTCCATGTTGTATCTTAAATGATCTTTAATTTATATCCACAACAACACATTGAATCTTCAATTAGGTCAGCCAAGAAGAGAATAAACAATAAATTCAACTGGTTGGCCAACAAAGCATGATGTGGTCCTATCTCGAGGATAGAGAGGACCAAAAATAATCTTAACACTTCTTTCAATGTGATACAAAATTATTTACACACAGGTGCACATCAACCTAAGTTAGCATCAAGAGAATGTGTGGATGAGACATTGAAGCACATACCCAATTGGCTCATAAACACTCTTTCAATTGATTTTAATTGATTTGTTCATTAAAAATATAGGGTAGGACCTAAATCTATCATGACATGCCTTCCATTGCTAGTGCAACGCCCCAAGCACATGGACAAAGCAAAGGAACAAGCCCTGCCAGCCAAATATCCACAAATGATCAAGAAATCCAACTTAAGATGCAATGTGGCACCAAAGTGGCTAATTAGAAATGTTTGGATCACATAGGGATGTTGCCTGGAAATCCAACATCACTGCCATACACTTCTTTCATTTTTTCATGCCATCAGTAGCCACCATAGATCAAAAGTTACAAACAACTTTGTTTAAAAAACACATAATACATAATCGAATGATGTAACATTTGTAGAAAAAATTTCAGAACATTTCATCATATGAGATTGGAACTGAGACATTGCACAGAAATTATGAACATGTTCACCAAGCCATAGGATTAGAGCCATCAATGCAGAGAAATGAAAAGCATTTCTCAGACTAGTCTAGACAACTAGCACACTGCCAACCTACTACAATTCACGGGAACCTCCTCAGCAACACAAGTGACCTGAAAAGATAGAAGTGTAACACACATAGAGCATTTACATTGAATACCAAATTGCAAGACCAAAATTTCAATAGTGGAGGAATGCAAAGCATTCTCCCAGATAAACTTCATGCAGAGCATTCTTGAACCACAAACATTTGAGCAACTTCTAGAGACCATAACTTCCTTTTAGTAACATATATATTATCAAATACATAAAGAGAGATCATGAGAAATATTGTATACCTTCAACAAAATCTCTCCAATATTATTCATGCTTCTAATCCTCATCTTAATATATTATCATGAAATATTCTACTGACAGTAATAATGCATTATATGAATATCAACAATTTACTCTCTTGACAAGACATGATATGAACTTCTTCAACACTTCTCTTCTTTGATGAGACACGACATCCAACCATGAAATTCTTCAACTCTTCTCTTCTTTTATAAGGCATGACATCCAACCATGAACTTCTTCAACTCTTCTCTTCTTTGATAAGGCATGACATCCAACCATGAACTTCTTCAACTCTTCTCTTCTTTTATAAGGCATGAAATCCAACCATGAAATTCAATTCTTCTCTTCCTTGATGAGGCATGACATCCAACCAATGTTAGCCCAAACTAAATATTCCAAGGACTAACAAAATATTAGTCAGGTGCCAACAATTTCCATAAATGACAATTATCAGTGTTGACATCAGTGACAACAACATAACCATTAGTGTTGACATCAATTAAAACAAGTGCCAACAATCCCCCCTTTGGCATTGATGGAAACACACTGCTCGCTCTCCCTCTTTGACATCATGGGAAAAGGGCCCAATACTTCTACATAATCCAACATGACTTATATTTCTTTTAGGAGAAAAGGGAAACTTGAGATCTTTTATTGAAGCAGTAACACATGCTCCCCTATTGACCAGTAATACTTCTTTTCTCACACATATACAAGAATTTCTCAATTGCTTTAGGACTACCCCTTTACTACCAGCTCCCCTTTGAGGGTAGTACCCATTAATATAGGAGAAAGGATATAACATGAGTTTCTCCCCATAGAAAGATGCACCATCTATGAATCTAGTTAGAACATGAATCTAGTTAGAAAAAGGAGGGGAAGTGACCCCTAGCTTCTGCCTTAGATATTCAAAGGTATCCTTTGAAAGAGACTTTGTAAATATATCTACAATGTAATCCTTTGTTGGCACATACTCCATTCTGACTTCATGTTTCTGCAACTTTATCTCTCAAAAAATGGTACCGAATTGAGATGTGTTTAGTCCTTGAATGAATTACTAGATTCTTAGAATTGTTAATATCACTTGTATTATCACACAATATAGGAATGGGTTCATCATACACCACCTTTACATCCTTTAAGGTTCACTTCATCCAAATAACTTGAGTGCATTAAGATGCTAAAACAATATATTATGCTTCTGATATGGACAAAGACACAAAATCGAGGCATATCTATTGTTACATACATTGGCATACATGTGTATTGATGCATGCGGTCATTATTTTGTAGCTTTGTTTTGAGATCCTAATGCAATTTATCATCTTGACATTTGCACATCTCTTGGATTTTTGAGTTTTTAATTGTGTTATTTCATTTATAGTTTTATAGTTAATCTAAAGCCAAACAAGTAGCCTAATATATTGGAGTAGGCAATTTTCCAATGGGGTCCAATGTAGTAGAATTAGGATGAGTACACATTGGAGCAATTATAAAAGCTAAAGATTCATCCTCTTTAGAATACTCATCTTCTTGAGGGGATCCATCTACGAGGGAATCAAAAGCATGAATAATCAAGTGATCTTTGGTGGCATTCTTTCACCAAGTAGTTGTGCCCTTGCATCAAAAGAGGATAATTTGTAGCAAGGAGATTGATGATAAAGCATAAACAACACCTAAAAGAGAGACCCTAGCTTGAGATAAGTTGAGGTTAATCGTCTTGGTTATCCTCTTGAGAAGTGATAGGGTCACTTTTCTTTCTACCATGGGTGTTTGATCTAGGTGCATCTGTGATGGAAAGCTATCTTACATCATCAAATTTTAATCAATTTGGGGTGAATTTTTTTTGCTTCATATTTGGTGTATTTTATTGATTTAATTTTCCAAAAATTAGATTAAATAAATTGGATAATTTTGGTTTGTAAATTACATTGGGAAGCATGTCAAAAAGTGCATTTTATTATTAAATTGTCCAAAAGGTAGATTGGGGGATGTGATTTGGGAAGTTATGAAGTTTGGAATTTTAACTAATATTCTATGATGCTATAGGAAAGTGTAGACATCCAAATTTGACCAGTCCCACTTGGTGAAATCCATCTCCTTTATCCGTCTATTTCATCAATATTAATTAAATGATTTATTTAGTTAATATTTCATCTTTTTCCTAAAGTTACTAGAGTAATTAATTTAATAATTAAATACTTTACCTTTCATCCCTTCCTCTCTAAATTAAATAAATACATCAATTTATTTGAATTAGTCATTTAGCCTTTTTGAATTTAAATCAATTTTAAATTCCCTCTTATCTCTCTCCTTGTCACATCCTCCATAACCCTATTCTGGATTGGTTTAATTAATCCATGATTAGGATGTGCACACCTTTAATCAGGATTAATGTCACATCCTCCATATTTTTCCACTTTCCTCTAATCCTTCATTAATCTTCTTAATCACCTATTTGTACAACCTTAATCTAATCCTCTTTCCATTTTTGGTATGTCCTCTAAGTCAACCTTACATAAGTACTTTATTTATTTGACCTTGACCTCTTCCCCACGTGAATTAAAAATTCACATTTATTCATTCAATGCCACCCTCTTCCCCATGAAGGTTGTTGGGAAATTCTAAATTCCTTCATAGGTCACATTAGTCACATGGGACAAGGACTTCCTTTATGAGGACCTTGTCTTATCCTCAAGGTACTCCCCAATCATGTGAATTTAAAATTCACATTTATTCCCCCAACAAATTCTCTCTTCCCCATGATGATAAATAAGGAATTCTAAAATTCCTCACTTGTCACCATCATTCCCACATGGGGACAAGAACTTCCTTTTTGAGGAAATCTTCCCCTAATCCCAAGGTACTTGCAAGTACCTCCACCTCACATGTCCTCTCTCCACCTCACATGTCATTTTTTCCATCTCATTTCCACATGGCAAGATTTGAGGGCTTGTGAGTTCTCAGCTCACTACAACCCTCCATCTTGTCCATGTTGGCTAAATCCTAGCCATTGAATTCTCTAGAGACTCTTCTCTTAAAATGGAAGATTTTGTCTCATTTTTCATAACATGCATTCACAATTCAAGCTCTAGCAACTCTCAAGCACTTTACGTTTTTGCATTCAAGCTCATCCTCTATTGTTGAATCCTCAATCTTTCATTGCATTCATCTCACACACTTATCCAAATACCCACCTCCATCTTTGCATTCATCATCACATTTAGAGCATTTTGCATATCATTTTACCTCATTTTCCATCAAGGAGAACACATCTAATCTACATCAAAGGGCCAACCAAAAGGATCAACTTGAACAAAGGTATAATTGTTCTTTCATATTTCTTTTGTTTAAGTTCAACTTAGGCTAATCTTGAGGTGGTGTTGTGTGTGTTTCTCCTTATGCATTTTCTGTCATTTTGCACCTTTTAGGGTAGGAAATCACGCTGCATTAGAGAAAGCATGGGACACCCAAGAGGTGTTTGACTGAAAATTTAGAATTTAAATTCAAATTGGAGAAATGAAGGAATAATTATGGTGGTTAGTGGAGACCTATCTGGTTGGAAGTGGTGCACACATGCACTAGGAAGTTAGAAATTGGTAAATGATGCAAATTAATGATTTTTTCAAAAGAGGGTGTGGAGTTGGAGATTTCTGAGTTGTTGGAGTTGTGATTGTAGGAGTTTTGATTCTTGATTTTGTTTGTTTTGGTTTTGGGTTCCAAATTTTGGCCATTGGAGGATTGGGTGTAGCTTTCTTGGGAGAATAATTTTCAAATTGAATGTTGCAGGTAGAAGGTGGAAAACTAGCAGCAACTTCTTGGTGAATGCATTGGATTTTGTGTTCTTGATTTCCAAAATACATAGTTGTAGGTGAAGGAAGGAGAATTGCAAGAAGGAGAAACAAGGAGACATACCTGTAGATGATTTTTTTTCTTGCAATAAGTCATTTGATTTGAAATTTAATGTATTTCTCAATCTTCATGGTTGCAATCATTATCTTTTTGGATTGAATGTAATTCACATATTGTGCAGGAGACATAATTGAGTAATCAAATCTACAAGAGTGTTCTTGAACTTTGGTGTTTATTTAATTAATTCCTCAAATTGTTTGTTGTATGTTTGGAATTGCTAAGTTGCATGAAACTCTCTTGCATCAATTAAAAAATTATGTTTCCAAATGAATTTATTTGATCCTCCAAAAGGTGAAGAAAAATTATATTTTTTTAGCATTTTGATAGGTGCAGAGAAGACTAAATCAAGAGTTGGATTTAATCCTAAGAGGATTTTATTCAATGTAATTTGGTCTAACCTCCTTCAATAAAATCAATTTAGATCGAACCCCTCATGACTTAGCTCATTTTTTTAAGATATATGATTTCAAACCAAAAGTAGCACATGAAAGCTCTAATTTCATTTGTTTAATATGTTTGATCATTTAGCAACTTTTAGACATCAAACATTGATTATCTATCATGACATAAAATAATCAATATTAGCATCAATACCATTTTTTAAGAATTAATTCCTCACTCTCATATATCATTTATATATATCTATCAATATCTCAAATCTCAACTCATATTAATTAAAAGTCTAATCAAATTTACTATCTACATTAAAGTATAGTTTAATTAATATAACATATACTTTATTTCACTACAAATATATATAAACAACTCAATAAGTAATTTTTACACCGATAAAAAGTAGGAGGTATTTTTCATAATGTATCAAACTATGATCTATTAGAACTCAACTACATAGTTTTTAAGTCTAAATAATTTTAATGCATATTTTACAAGTAGTAGTGCACAAAAATATCTCTCATGATCATGAATGGTGCACTTAACACTCATTGTACCAATATACAGATTTGAGAATTTATAGGAGGCCACCTATCCTATTACTACTCTAACTCAAGCACTCTTAATCATTTAGTTTCCCAAAAAGTAATCCCACTCTAAAAACTTGCTACCCCATTAACAAAATATTTTGCAAGTATTGTACCTTACGAACCATTCATTAAAGAGTCCTTTAACTTAGCTAATGAGAAGTAGGAGGCATTAATTTCCACCAATATTAGACCTTCCATATCTTACACTTTGGTGTGTTTCTTGAGTTTATGACCATTGCAGGAAAGGCAAATCACTTTATCTATGATGTCTTCACTAAACTCGAAGTAAATACCTCCAATTTTAAACTGTCTATTTAGCCATTAGACAACTAGATTGGGAGATTTACATCATGGTCATTTAGGTTCTCCATCAAGGGCACCTGACCTCCCTCCATACAAATGTTCCAAAGTAGGGCATATCTTTGAAATTCTTCGTAGGAGAAAAGCTCCATGTGAACTCTTTCACCTCTCACACTCAGAATTGGGTTGAATCAGTTTGCTTGGCTAGAGTGGTCATTGCAGTGATTAATGTTCTTGATGGAATTGAGATAGACAAAGAGTTGTGAAGGGTTGGGAAAAAGATGAAAGTTCAAATCAACGAGAAGGGAAAACCATGAGTCTTCTTGAGGTATCTAGAATCATGTGATACTTTTGTTGTCATGAATTAAAGTGTTAACAATTCCCTATGTGCCAATATTAGCCAAGTACCCATCATTGTAGAAACATATTTTAAAATGGTTCAAGAACATTGTGTGAGGGGGCTAACAATCATGACCTTACATGCTAAATTTGAATTGCATTTAGTCATCTTAGTTCTTGAAACATGATTTTCCATTTCTTTTCTCTTGCCAACTAAAATTAATGATGATCTCATTAAGATTATTAAAGGGATCCCTATGCAAGCTAAGAATGGAGATAGTGGCCCTCAAGTTGTACATTTTCATTCCCTTAATTAAAATTGTGTTCCCCATAAACTTATCCATCCGAATAGTAGTGGTCCTGAAGGTCCATGTACATAAATCTTTTTTTTTTTAATTCAATCCCACTATAGCCTATCCATCAGAATGAATAAGGAAAGAGTAAGAAGTAAAATTATAATATTTAAAAAATCAGATTAAGCTTTCCCCATTTTGGATACTACAATTTTGTTCTTCAATAATTAAACCTTTGACTTTCTCTAGTAGAGCTAAACAGCCTCTCCAAAATCTAGTAGAATCCAAGGATATCCCTAAGTTGGCCAAGCTATCCACCACCTTATTACCTTCTCTATAAATATGAGAAATATTTGTGCTTTCCATATGCAAAAGGATATTCTGAATATCCAAGATAATATCAACACAATTCCATCCAATATTACCTTTTCCTTTGACCACACTAATTATAGTTCCTCCGAACAAATAGTGGAGGTCTCATTTGGTGTTCTATCTTTCCATATATGTTATGAGTTATCAAAGGAGTTCAAGTTTAGTTGTAACACCCATTTATGGGAAACGTTGATCTCCATTTCACTGGGGGCCTATCTAGCGTTTTGCAAGAACACAAATAAACATTCTCCATTAGAAGCCTGGAGCAAGAACCAAAGACCTCCCTGAGATTATTTTCTTCATTATAAATTATCATATTATTCCTTTCCTTCCATATGCTCCAACACAAGTTGGGGGACTTGTGTCCAAAGCTCCCTAGATAGGGGGTGGGAAAAAGGACATATCCAATTATCCATAAGACTTTTGACACTATCATTCATAGACCAACAAATGCTCATATTTTATAGAGCACATGCCCAAACCTCAAAAGAGAAGGGGCAATGTAGTAATAAGTGAGGCACAAATTCCTCATCCATTTTGTATAAAGTGCATCTATTAAGGTTCTAGGATCCTCTCTTTCTTAGGTTATTCTGGGTAAGGATTCTATTGTGGGAAGTTATCCACCAAAAGAAGTTAATCTTGGGTACATAAGGTGTAAGTTCTAGATTTTTTCCATAATCTGCTATAGGGACCTTGCTTTGACAATAGACTGTAAGTCGATTTGGCAGTTAGGTTTCCTTTACTCTCTTTAGCCTGGAAGAAGCTATCATCATTCTGAAACATAGGGATTCTAGTTAAAGAAAGGTTATTCTAGAGGGACTAACCTTTTTTCCTTAACCCTTTATTGTTGTAGCAACATATCTCCCAATTTTTCCATTTCTGGGAACCTAGGCATCTAATGAATTAATCAACAACATTCCTACTGAAGTAGTTTGAAGCAGGACCTTGGAGGTCCTTAAACTCAATTTGGTTGAGGTATTTTCCCATGATCTAGGAATCATCCCAAGAATTAATTATGTAACCATCCCTCAATTTCCATCTTAGACCACTTTGAATTTGTTTTGATTTAAGAACATTGTTCCAAATTAAAGATCCACGGGGGTGTTTTGTGGTGTAAATGCTCTTGATAACATAAATATTATTCAAGTATTTGGAATTCAAGATAGTACACCAATCCTTATTGTTCCTCAAGAGATCCCAACCAACCTTAGCTAGAAGAGCTTTCTTGGTAGTTTGAATTTTTCTAATTCCAAGTCTTGGTATATGCAGGATCATCATGGAAAAAATTAGCCCTTAAGTGGCAAAAAATTTAAGAAAATCAAAGTGAGGAAACTTGACGTAAAAATTTGAATAAGTTATCTATAATATTTCAAAAATATGTAAGAATAGAATCTGTAGCAAATTGAATTTAGTTTCTAAACTACTAGGTTTATTTAAAAAAGAAAAAATATATTTGGTGAAAATTTTAAATTTCAATGCAATGTGTACTTAAATTTTAGGGAAAAATAAGAAGTGGGTGTCTGTCTGACCACCCTAACCACAATAAAATGATAATATTTTTTTATAAAATTTTAGATATGAGTAGAGGAATCATGTCCTGATGTGATGCATATTTTTTTGTAATTTTTTCCAAGTAAATAATTAATTATGAATTTTTCATTACAACTTTTAAAAAATATAAAAATTCATATGTCTAACCACTTTAACTTGGTCAAAACTTCATGAAATTCTTTTTTTTTTAAATACTATAGTATATGAAGCATAGAGTGTGACGCATGTTTTAGATTCAAAAAATGTGTTACCGTTTGAAAGATATAGATGTTTTTCAATCAACCTATCAATCAAGACTTTAGTTGTAATTCAAATAGAAAATGAATAATAATTATCTATTAAATTCAAATTAAAGCATAATTTATATTGGTGGAAAATTGAGAATCTCCTTTAAAAACCCTTTTCATTTTATCAATTTTGGGTAAAAAAGGGTCGTTAGCCACATACCCTACACATACCCATTATATCGCCACTTTTTGGGCCATCATGATCCTGCACATACCCGTCCACCATTGGTTTAGGAAGACAGACTATTTACCAACTAAATAGTGCCAAATTTTTCTTCTCCTCTGTGCTAGACCAGAGGTAGATCCTTTGAATTCTTTCCAACTTTTCTACTATGTATCTAGGAATTTTGAACAAGGAGAGGAAATAAACAAGTATACCTTGAAGAGCAACAACAAGAAGTTGTAGTTTGCTCGCATGAATCAAGATAGAACCTTTCCAACTAGTATTTTTTTTCTACAATATTTCCAATACCAAATTCCAAAATTTAGGGGTGACTTCCTTGATAGTTAGATGAAGACCAAGATGGACAGTTGGGATGGGGCACTACCACAACTAAGAATAGCAGTCACCTTATTTTGCAAAACCTGAGTGGTGTTAAAGAAGTATATCATACTATTTTTTTAATTTATGCATTGGCCAAAAACGGATGCATATTTATTAAGGAAAGTTTTCCATTTTTTCGATTCAACAACATAGTTTTTCCGAAAGATAATAGTATCATTTACAAATTGGTGGACATTTGAGGGGTCTAGAGAGGTAGCAGACTTGATCCCCATGATAACACCTTCCTAAAAAGTTTTAAAATATTCTCGCTTAAAACATTTGCCACCCTTATGAAGAGGTATGGAGATTGGGGGTCGCCTTGCCTAATCCATTTTCCCGCACAAAATAAGTTGTAGGGCACACCATTAACAAGAAAAAAATACTTGATAGTGGAAATACATTCTTTGATGAGGTTTATAACAATTTGTTTGAAGCCAAACTTAGCAAGGAATTTTAGGAGAAACTCACATGACACCTTGTCATTGGATTTTGAGATATCAAGTTTAAAGGCCATAGTAGCATTGTTACTCCTATCCATAAAATGAAGGATCTTATGCATGGAGATAACAACATACAAGATTTGATGGCCTAGGAAAAAGCCTTTGTGACAAGGGCTAATCATTTTCTCCAGGAAGGGATTTAATTTATTAACCAAAACTTTGGAGAATATTTTATTGATGGAATTACATAAACTTATGGGTCTTAAGTCAGCCATGGTTTGAGGATCAAAACTTTTGGGAATGATGGCTATAAAGGTGTTGTTTAGTTGCTTTAGCAAACTACCATATTTAAAGAAGTATTTGGCGACAAGGAAAACATCATCCCCCACATTTGTAAAACCCAATCCCTTGTGGCCTTATTGATCCTATTAGTCATCAATGGTTCATTTTCTTTTATGTTGGCCAATATACACTAGTGATTATTGTTCATATACATCAAGTTGCTTATATTTTGATTGTTAACTAACTAACTAGTGGTTTTTTTTATTTCATGTGATAGCTAGATGAGTTCTATTCCTTATCTATGTAAGTATGCAATGATCAATAATTTTCATTGTTGGTAATATCTATATATGTGTGTGTGTGTGTGTGTGTACATATATGTATGTACATGTATGTACATACAGATATATATGTATGTACATATATATACATATATACATACATACATACATACATATATATATATATATACATATATATATATATGTATATGTATATGTATATATATGTATATATATAAATATGTATTGTAGACACGTAAAATGTACTGATTAATGCTACACATATGATCCTAATTTTACTAACACTATGTCATCCTAAATCATCCCTCTGTCTAACTATTTAATTGAATAGTCTTTATTTGATTAAATTCATCAAGTTTCCTCTCTTAATTAAATAATCATTTATCGGATTAAGTCATTCTCTCTCTTGTTAATTAAATCAATCAATCTAATCTAATTAACCCTAAGTCTCTATTTAATTAAATAATTCATTTTATTTGATTAAATCTCTAAAGCCCCCCTATTAAATTAAATAAATTAAACCTTGTTTAATTCAATCTAACATCATCCTCTTTAGTTAAATAAATCAAATCCTTTTATTTAATTAAATCTAAATCACATTCTTCTTATTCTTTGATTTAAATCAACCCATAAATCTAAATCAAATAATCGCATCATCTAATCCCTCATTAAATTAATTAAACCTTGATTAATTTAATCGTAATCTCCAAATTCCTCTAGATTTTGCCACTTGCACATGAAAATACATTTAATTCATTTATTAAATCCCCATTTTCTTTCAACTTGGCATCTTTTGGGGAATATTCTTCCAAATTTGAAATCCTTCCAAGAGGACTTTGTCCTTCCAACAAGACATTCATTCCTTCTTACAAGTCCTTTTGCATTGAGCCAAGTGGCATTTAAGTCATTCCTTTTTCCCTCTTACATGTCATTTCACTATTTTCAAATTCCACCTAATTTCATTTATGGGCACATTCATCAAAATGTGCACATCCTTTGCCCATTTACATCTTGACAAGAGGAATTTGGCCATTCGTTGAAAGTTAGTCCCACATTACTTCATTTTGGGAATTTCTCCATCTTGTTTTTCTATAAATAAGAGGTTTCTCTCCTCATTTGATCATCCACAATTTGAACAAGTTTACTATACTCAATTTTATCTTCAAGCATCATCATTTTCATCCATTTATCAAGTTTATAGCTAGGTTATGCAGATTTTTCATCATGAAGCTCAAGTGAATCTTCAACAAAGTGGATCAACCTTTGAATCACTATTCAACATTGCATCATAGGAGTTGGGAAAGGGCCAATTTTCACATCAAATTGGCACCAATTCCCCCATGGGATCAAGAGTTTGCATGTTTAATTAGGATTTCATTGCTTTCTTATTGTGTTCTTCATTTTATTTCCTAGTTTGAGCATTGCTAACAGATTTCATAGGGAATCTTAATTCTTACTTGCATTTGATCTAACTATGTGTTTGGTTATTGTGTTTTGCAGGTACTAGGATTAGGGTTCTACATGTATATATATACATACATATATGTATGTATATATATACATATATATATACATACATGCATGCATATATATATATGTGTATATATACGTATATATATACATACATATATATACATACATATATATATACATACATATATACATTTATATACATATATATATGTATGAATGTATGTATATATATATTAAATGGATTTCATCATGTAGGTGATTTTATATTAGGAGTGCGAGTAAGTGTGAATATAAAGGTAATGATTGATATTCAATATTTGGTTGTATTAGTATTCATTATAGGTTAAATAGATTATTGATAAGTGGTAATATTTTGATATTAAATAACATGATCGATTATTTCTTGACTCTAAAAGGTATTATGCAATTGGGAAGTTTTAATTATATGTTACTTATGTAGATTTAATTCCAAGTTAGTAGATTATTATTAGAAGGTTATTTTCATTTGCTATGGTTTCAATTACTATTAATTATGAGAGATACTGACACGTTTTATGGTTGAGTAAATAGGTTAAAATTGGCCAATATTGATGAAGGGGTCACATAGCTACTTCCCTTATATTTTTTATTATAGGTAAAATACTTTTTGAAGGGATCTTGAAACCCTTTACAAAAAGGACCATTGCATTAATAGATAATCAAAAACAAAAGCAGCCAACAAGAAGCAAAATACCAATAAAGTACCAGCCAAAAAGAGGAACAAAAAAAACAAAGACTATAGATTCTTCAAAATATCAGTCACTTCCAAATCACTATCAATAATATTTTGGTGCACATTCATAACCTCAGTGACCTCCTTAGTAGAGATCCCAACATTCAACTTGGTTTTGTTAAAATTCCTAGTACAAGGACCCTTCTCACTAACCCCTTTTTTCTGAACACTAGGGAGATCAACCACATCATCCACAACATCTTTCACACTAGAAGCTTCCCCCAGCCACTGCCTAGATTTCTCATTTAGGAAACACAACCCCTTAGCTTCATTACTCATTGTAGTCTTACTAACGTCAACAACCTTTTCCAAATTTTTCTAGGCACAATCCATTTTATCTTCCAGAGTAGCAATTCTCAATTCAAAGGAATTTTTCATCTTTAACATCTCATCAGTGACAATTTTCATCGCATCAAATAACCTATTAATTTGGGTCTACACAGAAGGATCCTTGGGAGTAGAGGACTCCCTCGCCTTATTTACCAAAGATCGAATCTTCACATTTGTGAGGTTCAATTCATTGAAAGCCCACTTAAAAATCCTAAAGAGAGTTAAAGTTTCATCTTTCACCATACCAAGCACGTTGAGCAAGTCCTTCCTATTGCAATTGAAGACATCCCCATCATCCACCCAATCCCCTAGAGAATCCCTACTAAAATTATCATTCCCAAGAGCATCCTTCCCTTTCTAACCAGCACCAGGAACCTTAATCTTGAGCATGGTACTCTTGATCTCAATAGCCACATTCCTACCATGCTCCTGATCCTTTTCATTCTCCAAACCACCAACAACCTATAGAGGCCCAACATTAGGAGAAAAAACACCAATACTAATAGTCTCCTCCTAGTTAAGGCACACTTTCTACTTAGAATTCTTCTGAGAGCTCTCATCCTTCAAACCCACCTTCCTCTTCAAACCAATCAAAGGGGAATCCCCAACCTTATCCTCCAAAACATTTTCCATCACTTTCTTTTTACCTAAGGAATCACCCTTAAATTTCTTACCACCCCGAGACATTCCAGGTTTGGCTTTCTACGTTTTAGAGGAGTGATCAAAATCCTCCTCCTCTTCACTACCCGTAACATACTCTTCAAAATTAGGGGT
>VDFB02287707.1:0-19734 GCA_007258455.2 Sequoia sempervirens | reverse complement strand
ATACCCATTATATCACCACTTTTTGGGCCATCATGATCCTGCACATACCCGTCCACCATTGGTTTAGGAAGACAGACTATTTACCAACTAAATAGTGCCAAATTTTTCTTCTCCTCTGTGCTAGACCAGAGGTAGTTCCTTTGAATTCTTTCCAACTTTTCTACTATGTATCTAGGAATTTTGAACAAGGAGAGGAAATAAACAAGTATACCTTGAAGAGCAACAACAAGAAGTTGTAGTTTGCTCGCATGAATCAAGATAGAACCTTTCCAACTAGTATTTTTTTTCTACAATATTTCCAATACCAAATTCCAAAATTTAGGGGTGACTTCCTTGATAGTTAGATGAAGACCAAGATGGACAGTTGGGATGGGGCACTACCACAACTAAGAATAGCAGTCACCTTATTTTGCAAAACCTGAGTGGTGTTAAAGAAGTATATCATACTATTTTTTTAATTTATGCATTGGCCAAAAACGGATGCATATTTATTAAGGAAAGTTTTCCATTTTTTCGATTCAACAACATAGTTTTTCCGAAAGATAATAGTATCATTTACAAATTGGTGGACATTTGAGGGGTCTAGAGAGGTAGCAGACTTGATCCCCATGATAACACCTTCCTAAAAAGTTTTAAAATATTCTCGCTTAAAACATTTGCCACCCTTATGAAGAGGTATGGAGATTGGGGGTCGCCTTGCCTAATCCATTTTCCCGCACAAAATAAGTTGTAGGGCACACCATTAACAAGAAAAAAATACTTGATAGTGGAAATACATTCTTTGATGAGGTTTATAACAATTTGTTTGAAGCCAAACTTAGCAAGGAATTTTAGGAGAAACTCACATGACACCTTGTCATTGGATTTTGAGATATCAAGTTTAAAGGCCATAGTAGCATTGTTACTCCTATCCATAAAATGAAGGATCTTATGCATGGAGATAACAACATACAAGATTTGATGGCCTAGGAAAAAGCCTTTGTGACAAGGGCTAATCATTTTCTCCAGGAAGGGATTTAATTTATTAACCAAAACTTTGGAGAATATTTTATTGATGGAATTACATAAACTTATGGGTCTTAAGTCAGCCATGGTTTGAGGATCAAAACTTTTGGGAATGATGGCTATAAAGGTGTTGTTTAGTTGCTTTAGCAAACTACCATATTTAAAGAAGTATTTGGCGACAAGGAAAACATCATCCCCCACATTTGTAAAACCCAATCCCTTGTGGCCTTATTGATCCTATTAGTCATCAATGGTTCATTTTCTTTTATGTTGGCCAATATACACTAGTGATTATTGTTCATATACATCAAGTTGCTTATATTTTGATTGTTAACTAACTAACTAGTGGTTTTTTTTATTTCATGTGATAGCTAGATGAGTTCTATTCCTTATCTATGTAAGTATGCAATGATCAATAATTTTCATTGTTGGTAATATCTATATATGTGTGTGTGTGTGTGTGTGTACATATATGTATGTACATGTATGTACATACAGATATATATGTATGTACATATATATACATATATACATACATACATACATACATATATATATATATATACATATATATATATATGTATATGTATATGTATATATATGTATATATATAAATATGTATTGTAGACACGTAAAATGTACTGATTAATGCTACACATATGATCCTAATTTTACTAACACTATGTCATCCTAAATCATCCCTCTGTCTAACTATTTAATTGAATAGTCTTTATTTGATTAAATTCATCAAGTTTCCTCTCTTAATTAAATAATCATTTATCGGATTAAGTCATTCTCTCTCTTGTTAATTAAATCAATCAATCTAATCTAATTAACCCTAAGTCTCTATTTAATTAAATAATTCATTTTATTTGATTAAATCTCTAAAGCCCCCCTATTAAATTAAATAAATTAAACCTTGTTTAATTCAATCTAACATCATCCTCTTTAGTTAAATAAATCAAATCCTTTTATTTAATTAAATCTAAATCACATTCTTCTTATTCTTTGATTTAAATCAACCCATAAATCTAAATCAAATAATCGCATCATCTAATCCCTCATTAAATTAATTAAACCTTGATTAATTTAATCGTAATCTCCAAATTCCTCTAGATTTTGCCACTTGCACATGAAAATACATTTAATTCATTTATTAAATCCCCATTTTCTTTCAACTTGGCATCTTTTGGGGAATATTCTTCCAAATTTGAAATCCTTCCAAGAGGACTTTGTCCTTCCAACAAGACATTCATTCCTTCTTACAAGTCCTTTTGCATTGAGCCAAGTGGCATTTAAGTCATTCCTTTTCCCCTCTTACATGTCATTTCACTATTTTCAAATTCCACCTAATTTCATTTATGGGAACATTCATCAAAATGTGCACATCCTTTGCCCATTTACATCTTGACAAGAGGAATTTGGCCATTCGTTGAAAGTTAGTCCCACATTACTTCATTTTGGGCATTTCTCCATCTTGTTTTTCTATAAATAAGAGGTTTCTCTCCTCATTTGATCATCCACAATTTGAGCAAGTTTACTATACTCAATTTTATCTTCAAGCATCATCATTTTCATCCATTTATCAAGTTTATAGCTAGGTTATGCAGATTTTTCATCATGGAGCTCAAGCGAATCTTCAACAAAGTGGATCAACCTTTGAATCACTCATCAACATTGCATCATAGGAGTTGGGAAAGGGCCAATTTTCACATCAAATTGGCACCAATTCCCCCATGGGATCAAGAGTTTGCATGTTTAATTAGGATTTCATTGCTTTCTTATTGTGTTCTTCATTTTATTTCCTAGTTTGAGCATTGCTAATAGATTTCATGGGGAATCTTAATTCTTACTTGCATTTGATCTAACTATGTGTTTGGTTATTGTGTTTTGTAGGTACTAGGATTAGGGTTCTACATGTATATGTATATATGTATATATATACATACATATATGTATGTATATATATACATATATATATATATATATATATATACATACATGCATGTATATATATATATGTATATATACATATATATATACATACATACATATATATACATATATAAATTTATATACATATATATATATATATGCATGTATGTATGTATATATATATTAAATGGATTTCATCATGTAGGTGATTTTATATTATGAGTGTGAGTAAGTGTGAATATAAAGGTAATGATTGATATTCAATATTTGGTTGTATTAGTATTCATTATAGGTTAAATAGATTATTGATAAGTGGTAATATTTTGATATTAAATAACATGATCGATTATTTCTTGACTCTAAAAGGTATTATGCAATTGGGAAGTTTTAATTATGTTACTTATGTAGATTTAATTCCAAGTTAGTAGATTATTATTAGAAGGTTATTTTCATTTGCTATGGTTTCAATTACTATTAATTATGAGAGATATTGACATGTTTTATGGTTGAGTAAATAGGTTAAAATTGGCCAATATTGATGAAGGGGTCACATAGCTACTTCCCTTATATTTTTTATTATAGGTAAAATAGTTTTTGAAGAGATCTTGAAACCCTTTACAAAAAGGACTGTTGCATTAATAGATAATCAAAAACAAAAGCAGCCAACAAGAAGCAAAATACCAATAAAGTACCAGCCAAAAAGAGGAACAAAAAAAACAAAGACTATAAATTCTTCAAAATATCAGTCACTTCCAAATCACTGTCAATAATCTTTTGGTGCACATTCATAACCTCAGTGACCTCCTTAGTAGAGATCCCAACATTCAACTTGGTTTTGTTACAATTCCTAGTACAAGGACCCTTCTCACTAACCCCTTTTTTCTAAACACTAGGGAGATCAACCACATCATCCACAACATCTTTCACACTAGAAGCTTCCCCCAACCACTGCCTAGCTTTCTCATTTAGGAAACACAACCCCTTAGCTTCATTACTCATTGTAGTCTTACTAATTTCAACAACCTTTTCCAAATTTTGCTAGGAACAATCCATTTTATCTTCCAGAGTAGCAATTCTCAATTCAAAGGAATTTTTCATCTTTAACATCTCATCAGTGACAATTTTCATTGCATCAAATAACCTATTAATTTGGGTCTACACAGAAGGATCCTTGGGAGTAGAGGACTCCCTCGCCTTATTTACCAAAGATCGAATCTTCACATTTGTGAGGTTCAATTCATTGAAAGCCCACTTAAAAATCCTAAAGAGAGTTAAAGTTTCATCTTTCACCATACCAAGCACGTTGAGCAAGTCCTTCCTATTGCAATTGAAGACATCCCCGTCATCGACCCAATCCCCTAGAGAATCCCGACTAAAATTATCATTCCCAAGAGCATCCTTCCCTTTCTAACCAGCACCAGGAACCTTAATCTTGAGCATGGTACTCTTGATCTCAATAGCCACATTCCTACCATGATCCTACTCCTTTTCATTCTCCAAACCACCAACAACCTATAGAGGCCCAACATTAGGAGAAAAAACACCAATACTAATAGTCTCCTCCTAGTTAAGGCACACTTTCTACTTAGACTTCTTCTAAGAGCTCTCATCCTTCAAACCCACCTTCCTCTTCAAACCAATCAAAGGGGAATCCCCAACCTTATCCTCCAAAACATTTTCCATCACTTTCTTTTTACCTAAGGAATCACCCTTAAATTTCTTACCACCCCGAGACATTCCAGGTTTGGCTTTCTACGTTTTAGAGGAGTGATCAAAATCCTCCTCCTCTTCACTACCCGTAACATACTCTTCAAAATTAGGGGTTTTGGGTGATTTCCCCTTCTTAATACTCTTACCCTTCTTAATACTCTTACCCTCAAAGGAAGTAGGAGGCTTCGAATAAACCTCCATGGAGAATTTTGAACTAGGCACATACTCCTCATCATCAAACCCCAATTCAAACCTAGTGTCATACTCTGAATCATGCTTCTTTTTTCAGCCTTTAATAGAAACCTTCTTAGGTTGATTAGGAATAATATAGGACTTAGCATACTTTGAGATTCAAAGGGTTAGATCCTTGTTGAGTATAGGGTTAGATTTATTTTTTGTTTATGGTCTCTTATACCACTCTCTAGGGAAACAAGAAAATAAAAAGGAAAGGAAACATTTTTTCTATGCCTGAAGCACAATTAAGCAAAAAGAACTGGTACCTAGACAGAACAAAAAAATTCCCACCAAGTGTAAAATACCTCATTATTTCTTCAGCCACATCATCCCACAATTTCCTTGATAGAGCTATGAAGATAACCCCCACATTTTCCCTCTCTAATTTTTTCCTTTCATCATCCTTGAAGAAAACTTCCATGGCTACACTCAACTCTTTCTTATCCCTATAGAATTTCCTTCCCTCGGTGGACAAACTCATAATCTCAGCAATGAGTTCTTTAGTTAAGTTAAACTCCATCCCACCAAGCTTCAAAACTTTGTGTTGTCAACCCTCAACAAAAAACCTATGGCGCCTTAGGGTCATGCCCATGGAGTCTTTCCATGTAGGGAGTAATTCCCCCAGCCTGCAATTGCTACCAAACCTTCTCATTGATCTTAGAAGAGTCACATGATATTGGTTTAGCTCGATTCTGCTCACCACCCGTGGTAGCAACACATAGAAACCACAACAACTTTAAATATTTGTAGAGAATTAAGAGAGTCCTCGAGAAGGTGATAGCTTTACAACCACACAAAATCCATGTGGGAAAGGCGAGGTGGTAGGGAGAATAATTAACCTTGAATCTCAATCCTTACGAACCTTAGTCACATCAAAAATCTGCAAGGAGAAGCCTCCATGGAGATCACACCTAGATTGGATATGCTGCATAATAATGTGCATGTGATATAACCAAATAATGATAAGAACCCCTACCTCAATCCATTTGTAAATCATGATTTATAATTGAAAGGAGTTTGATGGGGAGGGGGTCATTCCCTTCCCAAACCATATGTTCATTAACCCCATAGTTAGAAAATATATCAACAAGACAATTTCCCTCTATATAAATATGGGAAATGAAACATTGATCAAAGGATCTCAAGATATCCAATGCATCCAAAATAAGAGATTCAACCATCCATGAAGGAGGGGTATAATTCTTTAGGTTATTTATAACATTTAGGGAGTCACCCTCAATCCAAACCTTCTTAAAACATTTATACTAGGCCATCTTTAGACCATGATAGGTTGATGAAGCTTCCACAAAGTGGTTTGTCTGGGACTACTTCCCTTATGTTATTCTTGTGAATTCTTAGTCTTTTAAAGGATGTGTATTTTAACCTTGTTTTGTAAGGATTGTGCATGTGTGAAAGTTTGTTTTATTAGACCTTTGAGTCACCTTTTAAATGTGATTACTTATTGTATGTTTTGAGAAGTCTTTGTGTGGTATTATTTGTATAAAATGTTTCCTAGGTGGTATGTCTATGGTTAAGGGGTCTTTTTATTTCACAAAGCCCCTTAAATAGAGTCTAAAACCCACTCTAATTTCCCACTTATGAAAAGTGGCGAAAATTGGAGTTGGTTGGGTGGTTGGGAAGTTATGGGGAGTTTGTTGTCTTTTCCCTTCTATATATTATTTCTCTTTGAAAGGAGAAGGGGATTCTTTACTTTGCTAGAATTATCTCTTTTTGGATTTTCCCTCTTGATTTGTTCTTGCCTCTTGGATGTCTTGGTTCTCTCATTTGGGAGGAGAATTTTGTGCGGAGAAAGAGGAGAGGATGGGGGATGAAGAATGAAAGAAAAGGGGTTTGGAGAAGGAGAGGCTACCATATTCTGGTTTTGCATTAACTTGGTATGGTCTACCACTTTGTATGCATTTGTTTAAGATGTAAAGATATAATGTTTATGTTTTGAACTTTATGTGCCATGTAATGCTAGATCCTTTTGGGTATTTGTTAGAATTGTGTGTTGATATTGTCTTGCTGGAATTCCATCTTTTTTTCAATTTATCCTTATGTGATTAGGTAATTTAAGGGTTAAGATGATGAGTTATAACACGTGTGTTGCATTGTGCTTAGCATGTTGGGAAATTGGTTTAAGGAACCCTTGTGATTAGTAGTGGTTTGTGTTTAAGGAAAAGGCTATGTGACCCTTAGAGCTTGGGGGTGGATTGAATTTCAATCCTATGGTTGGGATGAGAGCCTTGGCCAAAATATTATTTTTTCTGTTTTCAAGTACATAAGTGAGAAAGATGACATCAGGGCTTGAAAACTATGGGCATCAAGGGAATGCAAGTTGATTCAATAGTTAAATTTTCATTTCGCATTAAATTTTACCTTGTGGAAAAGGGAAAGAAAGGAGTGTACATGTTATGTTGTAAGGGCTAAAAGTGCATGGGATGAAAATTAAACAAAAATTGAATTATCCTAATAGTTGGTAAAAGTGGCCTAAATGAGAATGGCATTTCCTTAATGGTTGCATTGTTGAAACAAAAAAATAATAATATAGCCAAATGTAAGGTTAACCTATTATCTTTTGATAGAGATAAACTTAGTATCTTGAATTAAGTATTTCCATTATAGCTAGGACTAAATAATGAACAAATAAGTCCACTTTGAAGGGGATACATACATGTCCAATTATACATAATTTTAAGACATAAGATACTTACCCAATGAATAACTCGTATTTTATATATTTATCTAAAGTAGAACCATATATTAGTGCTATTTATTCACATATATCATATAAAAATTGTTATTTTTTTTGGGGCATGACAACAATGTCCCAAAACTCCTAAAAGAAGGTTGAGGGAACCCATCAGGCCTTGGGTTTTGTAAGCCCCCATGATGGAAGTAGAAATCCTCACTTCTTCTCAGGTAGCAGGTTCGAGGATAGAGACATTATCATTATTGGTTATGGCAACAAGAGTGTTGTCCAATAGTTGTTCTTCCAATTCTGCATTATGGTTGATAGTAGGTTCCAGAAAGGAATGCTATAAGTAATCAAAAGAAAATTTCCTAATGTGTTCCAATGTAGTGTCTTCCATCCCATTTCCATCTTTAAGCTTGGTGATCTGGTTCCTTTTTCTATGTTTTAGGGTAGAGAGATGAAAAAAAGTAGAGTTTTTATCCCCTTCGTTTAGCCATTGTATTCTAGATTTTTGTTTCCAAAATATTTCTTCCTTGAGCATATTAGACTAGTCAAGGAAGTACTCCTTCTCTAGATGGCAGGTCATCACACCCACATCACCATTAGCCATTTTGTTCCTGAATATCTTTGATTTTAGCTATTAAGTCACACTTTTGCTAAAAAAACATCTCCAAAGACCCATTTGCTCCAAATTTTCACCTTGTTTTTAATATTTTTGAGTTTCTAGGCCACCCAGTATATTGCAAATCCCTGAATGGGTATATTCCACCAATTGGATAACTTATCTTTAAAATTAGGGTGAGTTCTCCACATAATCTTGTACTTGAAGGGGAAATACCCTTATTTTGTAGTGTCTTCCCAACTCAGTAGGAGGCAGTTATGGCCACACACTTTCTTAGGGAGGTCTAGGAGGTTGAGATTATGAAGGGTGACCTAATAGAGGTGAAGAATCTATCAAGTTTAACCTAGATAAGATTTTTCCAAATCTCCTATTTGTCCAGGTAAATATTTGACCATGAAGGTAAATATTACTAAGCTCAACAACATTCAAAAGGTTGGCCAAGTCTGCCATATTGTAAGTATAGTCAATCAAACCTCTAGTTTTCTCTGATGGGTAGATAGGGGAGTTGAAGTCCCTTGCAAGCATCCACCGAGCCTCCTTATTGCCAAGGATCAATCCACTTAGCTTGAACCATAGATGTTTTTTGGTATTTCTCATATTGGGGGCATATATATTTAGGAAGTTGCAATCCAGTCCAACAATAGAGAACTAGACACCCAAGTAGTTTTTAGATTGAAGTATTTGGGATCCACTAAACCTATTTAGGTTCCACATTGTTACAAGACCCCTCGATGCTCTAAAAGCCTCATTGATAAGAAAATGGGTAGTTTTCCAAATGTTCTTAGCAATGGTGTCAAATTTTTTGTTATTCATCTTAACTTCTTGTAATAATAAAATATCAATCGTGTGCTCCAAGAAGTATTTTTTTAGAGATAGTTATTTATATGGGCTATTTAGCCCTCTAATATTCCATAATAGCAATATCATTTAGAGATATTTGAGGATATTTCCAACATCCTTTATTTTCCAATATATATCTCCTTTATAGTTTCTCGATTCCTTATTTGTCATTGGGAAGTTTTTCCAACCTTAGTTTCAAGCCCAACATTTACATTCTTTGATTTACCTTTATTCTTAGTGGTTATCCAACCATCAAGGTCATGTGGCTAATTGTCCACCTGGAGACACTCCACTACCTCTGTCTAGATGGATTTATTAGTCATAGAAGGAGCCTTTTAACTTTCACTTTGTGGGAGTGGATTTTCCATAGGGGTTTGGATGTTAGGAGGGTTACAAGTTATTTCCCCTTCTAAATCCTTTAGCTCCAAAGGTGATTTCTCTTCCATTTTATTCATTGATAGCATACTCATTAGTAGAGTATCTTTAGGCACTTCTAGGTTATTGGGAGATGTGGGTGGTTTTTTGTGTAATAGGGTTTGCTTCCATGTTGGATATTAAAGTATCTCTTTCATATCTTTCCTTTTAGCTAGACTTCTTCCTTGGATTTCATTCAATGATAACATACTCTCCAACAAGGCAACATCAAACACTATCATGACTTTAGTGGCCTATGGTGAGAGAGTGACTGAGTCTTACATTGCTTCCTTAGCCCCAGATTTAGGAGTAGTAATGATATTTATGTTATCTTTTATGAAGGGATAGCCCTTTGAGAGGACACCTAAGGGTACCAGTGGCCCTTTGAGTTTTTGTTGACTCTTAATTGAGGCCTTGCAATCAGAGATTAATGCCCAAATTTGGAACATTTTTTGTAAAATACCATAGTATTGTCATAGCAGATCGGTTGGGTCCATGTTCCATATTTAGAGTTTAGAGTAATAACTTTGATAGAGACTTATTAATATCAATACTAACACAAAAGAGAGCAAATACTAACTTAGACTTCATCTTTACATTATGATTTCTATTGTTGTGAAATGGATGAGTGAGTCCCCGATCCATTGGAATACCAAATCATCTTAGAACTCAAGTTGCAATCCAAGCAAACGAACCCAAATAGGAGCATATTTGTTAAGATTTATTGTAAGGTCAAACCTTGGCTTCCACCAATAAAGGGATAGGCTATGTTTTCCATACAACCAAGGGCCCGAGGAGAGGGTTAGTAGAAGATCTTCTTTAGATGCAAAATTGAATAAGAATAATCCACTAGCCATGGCACTGACCACAACACAACCCTTTAAGCGCCATTTGGTGGTAGACCATTAGCGAACCATATCAATGGAAGGGAAAAAGGAATTTTTTTCCCCACCAAAGTGTTCTCCATAGAAGAGACTATCCTTTCAATTTTGGAGTATGGAAGAGTTATCTCCATTCCAGAGTTAGACATAAAAAAATAGGCAAAGAGTTTTCTCGTTCAATGTATATGAAAGAATCTAGAGATGCACTTATGCACATTCTTCCATCCCTTGGGGTTGAAATGATAGGAATCACGGGCACCACACCAAGCACTAGATGTTTTGTGGATGGAGGGTCCCATGAGGATAGGGGGAAACATGTTCTTGAAGTACACCAATATCTGACAGGGATAGAGGAGGGGGACTGTGAGGTTCCCCAAGAGAACCGGTCACCATGTGCATAGAGGATTTGAAAAGTTATAAAGTGGGGAAAAAAAACCTTGTATGAGATGATGTCTTGTTATGCTTAACTTAGACACTCAATTTCAAGGCTTTGGAATGAGAAACAATAAATAATGGCTAATTGCAAGATGATTAGCATGTGAATAGGGAGAAATCTAAATTTTGAAAAAATGCTTGAATCTACATCATATAATCCATCCTACAATGCAAAGTAATATTTTTAGTTAGATAATGTTTGAAGAGAGGTTGTGTTCACTTTTTTATGGTCAAATTGAGATTTTGAGTCTAAGGATATATCAAATTAATCAAAATATTGTGCCAAAACTAATTACTTAAGACACCCATACAAAATAATGCAAAATAAATGATAGAAATCTAAGATATGCACTTTTCTCAAATACAATTAAATTCTATCTCGTAAAATTCTCATATTACACAAATACAATTATCTATTAAATATAATTAAAAAATATTTAATAAATTAAATTGATTTATATGACATTTAACCCACTTTTAATTAGTGGATCAATTGAATAAGATGGTTCGGAGATAATTCTTTAATTGTGTAAATGTTATTTCCCAAATTGTCATAATAACTCAAATTTTCAAAAAAAAAAAAATTCACATGTACTCATAATAACTCAAATTTTCAAAATAAAATCTATATATATATATTTAAAAACTATGTCTATAATCTCCACATATATACACAAAATAAAATTATCTCCAAGATTGACCTTCCAAAAATTGACCTTCCACAACTCAATAAAACCCATTTAAGGTGCCATTGGTAGTTAGTGGATCAATTGAATAAGATGGTTCGGAGATAATTCTTTAATTGTGTAAATGTTATTTCCCAAATTGTCAACACAAATTTCCTTTAAACAAGAAGACCCAAATTTAATATGGAGAGAAACCTTTTAAATGATTCTCGGACATCATACTCAAGTTTTCCAATAAAATAATTGTTTTAATATTTCTCTTCTATAAGAAAACGACATTTCTGCATTGCTTTTGAAGTACGGCAATATATGTTTATAATGTATATTAAATGAAACCATTCACGCAAAAAGGTACACTTATTTCGCATATGATAGTGACTGTTACGTTAATCCACATACGCTGTTTATCTTTTATTTCATTTGATGTAATTTTTTATAAGAAAGATGAACAGTAGGGAAAGATAACGAGGTGACTCGAGGGCCTAGATTAAGACCTTATTTAAAGAATAATTAGAAAGAATCTAGCAATTGTGTGTAAGAAATTTTGAGCGCACTAGAGTAAGCTAAAACTATATTAACCTATTCTACTCAAAAT
This sequence comes from Sequoia sempervirens, assembly GCA_007258455.2. Lineage (NCBI taxonomy): Eukaryota > Viridiplantae > Streptophyta > Pinopsida > Cupressales > Cupressaceae > Sequoia > Sequoia sempervirens. The sequence goes on along the minus strand of VDFB02287707.1, from coordinate 7,682 downwards.
AAATGTAGCACTCAAGTTAAGCTTAAGAGTTGATAAAAAATGATAAAACAAGCACATATATTATCAAAACCAACCTTTGCTACACCAAGATGAGGTGGTTGTGCTCGTAGATGGTTGATACGTGAGTGCTCTCACTTACTACATAAGGTTGCATAAGAGGTGGTTATTGAAAATGTGGCTTGGGTTGAGACCAATTTATAGATTTTTTTGCCTAAGGAATGGATTGTTATGACCCACTTAAAAGATCAATGGATCACATTGGTTGAGAGTCACTGGGAGATGGGAGGAGGACAAGTGTCCTCTTATGGTTGGAGGAGATGGGAGGAGAGGGGTTAAAGGGAGAATAAATGGTGGATATTCTCCTTAGAAGAAGTGGATGGATAAAACAAAAGAGGGTAGTTGAAAGTACCCTAGATGAAATTTAAAATTATATTTGGGGGTCTGGACAAGGACTTGACCCATGTGACATGGTACCAAGGCCATGCAACATGCACAAAGGCCTATGTCTTGTGTACAAAAGGCTCATTCCTTTATACACATGTGGGTATATGGATGATTTGATGAGGTGTTAATTAATAATATGTTGTGCAAGTAGGTGATTAGGGGATTTAGTGGACTAACCCACTCAATAAAAAGTATAAGAAAATATGGAAATTAAAGAATAACATATTTATTTAATTTTTGGGGAAAGGATGGGGGACATAGGTGAATAAATAATTGGATTTATTTACCTAATGTGGATTATAGAAGATGATTAAATGGTTTAGGCTAGAAATTGGTGTAGGTGAAAAGTGGATGAATGGTGACTTTATTAATTAAATAATAAAATACTATTTAATTATTAAGGGGACATGAATGGGATAATTAATTAAATAATTAGGGTTGTCTTCAATCAATTCTAGAGGCCCATATAGTATAGTTTGCATCTTCCGACAACCGACTCAAGGATATGGATGGAGCCATCAAAACACAAATGGAAAATATGCTCACCCAACTACAACAAACCCAGGAATAGAGGGAACAAATAAAGATATAATCCAAGCAGCTAAGGGAGACCATCAACATCAAACTAGCACACTTGAATGAAGTTCTAGGAGAAGCAAAAATTGCAACACAATAGATTCAGATACATATCAATCTTGCAGAGATAGAAGCCACGCATATAAACACTCAAGGACATATTAAAGTACTCTAGTAAGCAAAACAACAATGGGATACAACATTGGCGAAACTAAAGGTGATATACAAACACATCCTTTTAGGGAATTGAACATGTCTTGCTCGGACAAGACATAATTTTGAAAAGGGGGATGATGTAGCAAGATACAGGGTAAGGACTAAAAGCTACCACAACCTACTACATAGAACTTGTGAAACCTCAGGATGACAAGGAAGATGGAGTATGAGGTGCCCTATAAGGTTCACATCTCTATAAGAGACAAAGAATTAATATATATATATGTAACAGGTATCAAATTAATATATCATCATCATAAGAAAGAGAGAGAATGAATAGAGTGTAATACAAAGAAATACTAAGACCTGCTATTGTAATTGTTACTTAAATTTATAAATATATGGAGTTATAAGGTTTAAATACATATAGGTGTTATGGATCAATTTTATCTTTATTTAAGTTATTTATGAAATGTTGATAGATATAAATTTCTATCACACTTACTCCTTTCTTTCATTGTATCCTCTAGTGTATAAACACACGGTACTATTTGAAGGTAAATCCCCATTTCTTGCCAACAATGTAAATGAAACCATTCACGCAAAAAGGTACACTTATTTCGTGATATGATAGTGACTGTTATTAATCCACATAACATGTTTATCTTTTATTTCATTTGATGTAATTTTTGATAAGAAAGATGAAAAATAGGGAAAGATAACGAGGTGACTCGAGGGTCTAGATTAAGACCTTATTTAAAGAATAATTAGAAAGAATATAACAATTGTGTGTAAGAAATTTTGAGCACACTAGAGTAAGCTAAAACTATATTAACCTATTCTACTCAAAACAAATGTAACACTCAAGTTAAGCTTAAGAGTTGATAAAAAATGATAAAACAAGCACATATATTATCAAAACCAACCCTTGCTACACCAAGATGAGGTGGTTGTGCTCGTAGATGGTTGATACGTGAGTGCTCTCACTTACTACATAAGGTTGCATAAGAGGTGGTTATTGAAAATGTGGCTTGGGTTGAGACCAATTTATAGATTTTTTGCCTAAGGAATGGATTGTTATGACGCACTTAAAAGATCAATGGATCACATTGGTTGAGAGTCACTGGGAGATGGGAGGAGGACAAGTGTCCTCTTATGGTTGGAGGAGATGGGAGGAGAGGGGTTAAAGGGAGAATAAATGGTGGATATTCTCCTTAGAGGAAGTGGATGGATAAAACAAAAGAGGGTAGTTGAAAGTACCCTAGATGAAATTTAAAATTATATTTGGGGGTATGGACAAGGACTTGACCCATGTGACATGGTACCAAGGCCATGCAACATGCACAAAGGCCTATGTCTTGAGTACAAAAGGCTCATTCCTTTATACACATGTGGGTATATGGATGATTTGATGAGGTGTTAATTAATAATATGTTGTGCAAGTAGGTGATTAGGGGATTTAGTGGACTAACCCACTCAATAAAAAGTATAAGAAAATATGGAAATTAAAGAATAACATATTTATTTAATTTTTGGGGAAAGGATGGGGGACATAGGTGAGTAAATAATTGGATTTATTTACCTAATGTGATTATAGAAGATGATTAAATGGCTTTAGGCTAGAAATTGGTGTAGGTGAAAAGTGGATGAATGGTGACTTTATTAATTAAATAATAAAATATTATTTAATTATTAAGGGGACATGAATGGGATAATTAATTAAATAATTAGGGTTGTCTTCAATCAATTCTAGAGGCCCAAATAGTATAGTTTGCATCTTCCTACAACCGACTCAAGGATATGGATGGAGCCATCAAAACACAAATGGAAAATATGCTCACCCAACTACAACAAACCCATGAATAGAGGGAACAAATAAAGATATAATCAAGCAGCTAAGGGAGACCATCAACATCAAACTAGCACACTTGAATGAAGTCCTAGGAGAAGCAAAAATTGCAACACAATAGATTCAGATACATATCAATCTTGCAGAGATAGAAGCCACACATATAAACACTCAAGGACATATTAAAGTACTCTAGTAAGCAAAAAAACAATGGGATACAACATTGGCAAAACTAAAGGTGATATATAAACACATCCTTTTAGGGAATTGAACATGTCTTGCTCGAACAAGACATAATTTTGAAAAGGGGGATGATGTTAGCAAGATACAGGGTAAGGACTAAAAGCTACCACAACCTACTACATAGAACTTGTGAAACCTCAGGACGACAAGGAAGATGGAGTATGAGGTGCCCTATAAGGTTCACATCTCTATAAGAGACAAAGAATTAATATATATATGTAACAGGTATCAAATTAATATATCATCATCATAAGAAAGAGAGAGAATGAATAGAGTGTAATACAAAGAAAATACTAAGACCTGCTATTGTAACTATTATTTGAATTTATAAATATATGGAGTTATAAGGTTTAAATACATATAGGTGTTATGGATCAATTTTATCTTTATTTAAGTTATTTATGAAATGTTGATAGATATAAATTTCTATCGCACTTACTCCTTTCTTTCATTGTATCCTCTAGTGTATAAACACACTACATAAGGGGTACTACCTAGTACAAATCTTTGAACTGTAAATCCCCATTTCCTCTTTCCAACAATGTACATTATATTTTATATTTGAATGGTCATGTGAAATCTATTATCAATATCCAATTTGAAAATGAGGGGTGTGAACATAACGACCATGTAAGTTTATGTGAAATACAATCATAAAATTTGTGTCCATAAGTAATGTAAATTTCTCCTTGCATTGTCTGTTCGCTATGCGCAAATCTGCAAACTAATTAAATGTATCATGTATATCTAAACTGTATCTAGAGATTGTATGATAGATTAAATTTATTAGTCTACAATGCTAGTTCTCAAATAGCTTGACGACCTTGGAGTTTCCTCAAATTTTCTACTCTCATGAAGAGTAGGGCCACTTCTAGAAGGAAGGTGTGTAGGGGACCATTGGTCTCGTTAGAAACACAGTTGTCGTTGCACCAAAAGATCGACTTGTTAATGCTTGATACAACTATGAGAGTTAACAAATCCACATGAGGTGGTTAAGCCATGTCACAAATCTCGAGGGGAGCACTGACCATCTGCCAACAATCTCCCCCTTAGCATTACCCGAGGGGATTCGAACCCATCACATTTGGCTTTGATACCAATTTTTGGAAACACAATTGTCGTTGCACCAAAAGATCAACTTGTTAATGTCCGATACAACTGTGAGAGTTAACGGATACATGGGAGGCAGTTAAGCAATGTCACGAATCCCGAGGGGAGTGTTAGCCATCTACCAACAGGTCTATGGTTGGAAGTAAAGCACTTGAGTGATTATCTCCCTTCTGCAATTGAACATTGAATACTTGTATTATTAAAGAAAAAATATTCGATTTCAAATGGCTTTGTATTTACCATTTACATTTGAAAGTATTGCAATGTAATAATATTGAGATATGAATTCCCTTATCAGGATGACACGAGAATTGTATTAGAAAATATTAAAATTTGCATATGATTCATGATGTTCCTAATAGGAAATGAATTTTACTACTTGAAATGAAGGGAAAGAGGATCCTTCCCTAAAGGTGAGAAGAATGTGTAATGTCACAAAATTGCATCTAGGGGCAATTTCACATTTTAGCACTTTTTCTAGAATTTATGACACCTAAACAAATTTATGACAAAAGCTCCATGGGTCGGGATTTCACGATTCTAACTCCATGTGGTCCAATGGAAAAGCAACAACAACATGTCAACGCATTTCCCAAAAACTCGTGTTTTGGATGCATGCACGGCGTATGGATATCTGCATGGTGCCCTATTGTTTTGGTGGTTTTCTGAGTTTGAAAGGGGGAATATCGAATCCTGGCTCTTGAAACATGTCTTTGTAGTCAGGGTCTCAGGTGTAACAACTCTTTATTGCCCTTTCATGCAACAAAACCCCTTCTTTGCTCTCATTTTGGGGGTTCTCTCATGCATTCAAGGCTCTCTCCTCGGCTTCACTTCGCTTCTCAACCTCTTCTACTCTTGGCAGCAACACTTCTACAAGAAAAGCTCTGTCAGACTGATGTCCCTCCAACAACCAAAGCTCTCTAGCAAGCATTCAATGGTGTGTTTGTGTATTCAAGAGGGGTCTGAGGCCTATTGGTAATGCTCTCACTCTTTTCTATTTGCAAATAGATTAGATCTCTTTATTCATTTACTACTTGGTGGTGTGAATTCTCCTCCTGAAGTAGGGATTGCTTTCACTACTTTCTTTTGTCCATTTTGATTACTCTCTCTATCTATTTGGTTGTTTGTGGAGGTGGGATTACCATAGTGGGGGTTTGTCTATGAAAAACCCCTATACAGCCCCAACATTTTTCCTCGTTCATCTTGTGTGTAGGTTGTTAAAGCAAAGCTCGAAGTAAGGACTCAGACAATTGGTTGTTTGTAAGGTCACTCCTAGCTCTCCATGTGCTTTCTTGTGGTTTATGTCCTTTATCTCATTGTTTTGTTGAATAGACCTTGGATCTAGGTTAGATAGTGAAGCTTTGGTCTACTTGCTTGAGTCTTTGAGCTCTTTGTTACTTAGGATTCTAGCGCATCATTTGGACTCCAACACATCATGCTGGCATCTTGATTCTGCGTTGTAGTCTTTTGGCTGAGAGTTCCTCATTCAGAGGTAGGAATCTAGAAGCTTTGCTCTCCCAGGTTTTGAAGTAGTCTTTTATAGCAATTATTCTGGATATACTTTCTTTGCAATTTCTTCATTCAACTTGTACTAAGGTGGTTTATGGAAATTTTCTCCTTGGGATTCTCTTGAGAACGAAGAGACTCGTGAGTAGAAAATCCCTCTTATCTCACATTTTGGTGAACCTAATGTGAAACATGTCAAATATATTTCTACAATGTTTTAATATCTATGATAATACTTTTTCCAAGAAATATTTTGATATGTTGGATGATGCTCTAGATAATTTCTTAGAAGCATCTTCCTCTACCCGTAGATCTTTCGAATAGCCTTCTTCTTTGCAAGCTGAAGAGTCAGTAAACATTATGGTGGTCTCTGTGGCTTCTCCAAGCCCTAAGAAACCTGTCATTTACTTGAATTTGGCTAGCCCTTCCTCTAAGAGGATTCATTCTAATTGTGGAATTTCATATCATGATGACTCATGGGATCTATATTTGAGGTTCGTAAAAGCTACAGACTCTACTTCTTATAATGTTATTGGGAACACATATAATACAAGAAGAAACAAATAGAATTTGGTTCAACAACCTTCTATTCCTACATCCCAATCTAATTAAATTCTTGCTTCTTTACCACCTTCTCAGCCAAGTCTTCCTCCAACACCTAAACATGTGACTAAAGAACCTGGTGATTATGATCTTGTCAAGAAACTCTATGTTAGTTTGGCTAAGATCTCACTATGGGATTTGCTTCAGACCACTCCAGTTTATCAAGGAATGCTTCAGGAATCATTGTAGAAGATCCTCTTGCTTTCCTCCACTAGGCCAATGGATGTTAACATGTTGATGGCTCATATTCGTGCATATTTTCTGAACATCACATTCTATCCGTAGGAACTCCTGCCTCCAAATTTACAAAAACAAGCAGATCCTTTAATTATTATAGTTAATGTTAATACTATCGGTATTAGACGTACCCTCATTGACACAATTTGGTCTCAATGTGTGTGGTATAGATCTATTACCAAAGATTAAAGTTGATTCTTCTTTTTTAGCTGCTTCTTCTTTGTATATTTGTGGGTGTGATAATGTTGGTTGACAGGCTCTAGGAATGATAATATTGCCTTTGCACTTAGGCCCCATTACCTTACCCACCTTGGTTTTTGTGATTCATAGCCCCTTGACTTACAATCTTCTTCTGGGGAGACCTTGGATTCATGCTATGGGTGTCATAACTTTGACTCTATACCATTCTCTAATTTTTGTTTCAAATAATCAAGTAGTCACAATCAAAGCTGACTCAAAAGTTGTTCATCCTTGTGAACTAGTGATTACTAGTCAGGATTCGGTTGTCTCCAATCTTAAGAATTGTACTCCATCTCTAACTTTTGACATGATGGAATGTTCCTTGGTGATACCCTTTATGGATGTGGTCCCCGAAGTGAACACTACTAAAGAAGAACCACCTAAAGTAGAAAGTCCTAACTACTCCCCGTCTACTTCTTCTTCTAAACCCAATGCATTTCTTGGTGATGATTGGGGATCCTTGGAGTTCTCTAAGTTCTTTATTAGGGAATATAGGGTGAATCTTGCTCATCTAAAACTTTTGATAACCTCGAATGCCTCTAATGAAGAAGTGGATAACACTCCCATTGAGAGGGAAAGTTGTGATCCTATTCAGGATACCAATCATTCCCCTATTGAGGAGGATAGTCCTTGTCCTCCTAAGGAAGTTAATGTTTCTGAATCAAGTAAAGGAGATGGTTGTGCTCTCGTATATGCATTTGATGTCCACTGGTGGAAT
>VDFB02287705.1:0-63959 GCA_007258455.2 Sequoia sempervirens | reverse complement strand
AGCCCATTTCATGGCCTAAGATCACATGGTATTGAAATAATGTTGAATCTACTTTATTTTTTCTTTTGTTTCATTTAATTTCATTGAGAAGTGTGAAAGTTATTATGTTTTTGGTGAAGATAGTCAGTCCAGAAAATGTTTTCCAGAAATTGTAGTCAGAAAACATGTTAGTACGGCCTTGTATAGACAGACCTGTACAGACCTGAAACCTGGATGGATGGAAATTTATTGATGTCATGGAAAAACTTTGTTTTTACCAGTAATTTTTATAATGCCATTTAAAGGGTCAAACAATCCAATTTCTAAAAATTGTCCTGAACATAGGGTTTTTGGGGTTTGTATACAAAAAAAAAAGTGTTTCTCTTGATTTGTATGGTGGAAACTTCTGGTTTTTGGTGAGAATGTTTATATTAGAACATTATTTCATGCTTTAAATACTTATACCAAGTTATGGTGGTTAGCATATGAAATCATGAAGCCCTAGGTCTATATTTTGGGAAAAATCTGGAAAAGTGACTGTGTATAGAGTTGTTTTGAGGAATTTGATTATGGTGAGTGAATTTTTATTGATTCTCATTGTTTATAATGGGAGTCTAAAGGTATTTTGAGCCTTATCTAATCAAGGTTTGGTGATTTCATAGGTTTTAATCTTTTTTTTATTGATTGATCAGACATGGCAGCCTGTTGACAGTGATATTTAGGAATGGAAAATGAGGTTTTTTTTTTTAATGGTGATTGATGAATTATCATGAAAAAAGGATGGGAAAGAGTATAATATGTTTGTGCAGGTATAATAACACATTTTTGTGGCATTGGAAGGGGGGAAATGGACTTGGGGTATGTATTTTCAACATACTCTCATGAAACAAGGAGTTGGAATGGTAAGGGTTTAGAGTATTGATTCATTAATGTAAGGATCTGCTGATGAAGTTTGTTGTTTTTGACATATTTACATCTGTTGAGTGTCTTGAATGGTATTGGAGCCATGTTGGAAGTCTGAGTTATCATTTTGGTGTTGAGTGTCCAAATTGACAAGCTTAGGAATCTACAAGTTTGAGTTTGAGTTCATTGTTTTGGTGATGTCAAATGTGTTTTGAGGAAACTACAAGTAGTTGTATGCCTTAATCTCATATTGGTTGTGTGGAATCAAGTTTTTTTTGTTAAGTGAATGATGAGTTGAGTTGTGATCCTCCTAGCATTACATCAAGACACTTTGAAAGGAACTCCATGAAAACCAAGCTCTCTAAATGGTATATCAAACTCTAGTTCAAAATCTTTTAGATGAGGCTGCTCCCATAGCTCTATTACTCACTTGAAAAATCCTTGAAACTTTACATTGATTTTATTTTTCTTGTCCCTCTCTTGTTGTTCTTCCTCAATTTCATCAGGATCATACATTGACCTTCTTTCCCCTCCTAAAGTTTGGACCACATCCATTACCTCCACGCCAAATTGGACATCACTTGAGTCTTCTTGGTTTCACCCTTGATATGGTTAACACCAAGGCATTAGAAAATGAAGCAGGAAGTAATCATCTCCTTCTCATTTCATTTGGAAGAATCACATGCTTAATGTTTGTTGTGATATGGATCTCTTACCTCTCATGGTTGAATCTTTAGGAAATCCATTGCGGTAGGGCAGTTCTGGTAGCTGGCGGTGACGTCATGATCCATATAAATTTTACATCCTTGGATCATTGTTGATATATCGTTAGCAATTACTCTTTTTGTGGTTGCCTATCATATGTAATATCATTTCCGGCCCTCTGATTACCATGTGTGGGTTAACATCAGGCTTTGATATCATTTTGAGTTATATAATTTATCATTTTTACTTATATCATTTGCACATGTGTCATTTTGACTTATGTCAACTGTTGGACATGTATCATTTTGACATGTTATTAATCTAGTGGCATATTTGACTCACTTGTTTTAATCACTTGTTTTGATCTACTTATATAGATATTTGACTCACTTGTTTTAATTATAAATGATCATGTTATTAATAATTATCTTGTTATTTAATCATATGAGCTAAATAATTAAATTACTTACTCTATAATCATGTGAGTTATTTAAGAGGCATGAGATATTTAATTAATTAAATTGAAATAAAACATATTATTTAATTTACTTACTCTATAATCATATGAGTTATTTAAGAGGCATGATATATTTAACTAATTAAATTGAAATAAAACATATTAAATCAATAAATGGAAGCAAAACAAGAAGCATTTTTAAACAAAATGGGAAGCCAAACTAAAACAAACCAGGAAAATCTTGGAAGCAAAATTGGAGGAAGCAAAGCTATGAAAGCAAATCAGAAAGCAGAGGGGAAAGGCAAAACAAAGGAACAAACCTGGAGCAAAATTGGGAAACCAAGCGTGGAAGAAACTGTAAAACGTCAAAGCCAAAGCTAGAAGCAACAAAAATTAGCTCAAACGACAGCACTAAACTTATGCGTTTACAGAATTAGGCACTAAATGGCGCTAGAGCAGATGCTAAAACCCTGCGCTTCGATTTGGTGCTCGTCGGAAACTAAATTTGGCTTCCTACAGGAAAGCCAGACGCTGCCATTTTTGTACGAGTTTTCGTCGATTGAGAGGATTCTAAATTCATGGATTTCAATGCTTATAAAATATATATAGCGCTATTTTTAAGGCACTAATTTCCTATTTTATTTGTAGTGAATTGATCCTCATAAGATGCGTCATTTCTATCATTTACTCTCTCATTTGACCAGCACTATTGTAGGAGGGGGAAAAAGACAATGTTTGAACTTTGGACCAGTCCATAAATTTGACATCATTTGTGAATCAACACACCATATCTTTAACACTGAACCTCTACACCTGCATTGACCTTGTTTGATTGACTCTTCTTAAATGCGGTTATCTGACAATGTTGACCAAAGAGCTCTGCTATACTGACTATGTTGACCAAAAATCTCTGCTACATAGACAACATTAACTTTTGTACCACTTACATCAACTATTTTGTTTGATGATTATGTTGCATTGAGTGCAATATTCTACTTTTCATTGAGTCATGATCAATATTGACCAAGAAACTAGTAAGGTATGCAGGCTTCTTTGAGTTTTTATTTTATCTACTATGTTTTTTAAGGAGAATCAATTACTGTACTTGTGAAGTGATCATTAATTGAACTGTTATAAGTTACTATGTCAAAATTATATTGTATTCTATTTATTGGCAATTATGAGCATCCTTTGTTCTTATAGTTTATAATTTTGAACACACACACACACACACACAGATATATATGTGTGTGTGTGTGTGTACATACATAAATATATATATATATATATATATATATATATTCCCATACCTGTACCCATACCCAAGGAAAAAAAATTGTCATACTGTCGTATCCGTACCTGTATATGGACCCGCACCTAAACATGTAACTTAGTTTAAAAGAATGTGAAAATATTGACGAAGGAAATGGGTATCTAAATCCGAAGATTCAGATTTTTTCCAACATCAAACAATGGAGTATTTTCCCACCTCCACACACATGAAAATAAAATAAACTAACTAAACACACATGCATGCAAATGGATTTTTATCTCCATTGCCCTCCTATCATCCAAGATATTGTGTTGCTAAATAAATTTGCTCTCAGAGCACTATGCAGAAGAGGCTATGGTGAATGGAGAATAAAAAATTAAGTACAAATGATATGCAATATCAAAATAAAGCATGATAAAGCTAGAATGCTAACTTGCAAATAAACTAATATGAAATGGATGCAAAGCAAAGAATGCAAACAAAGAGTATTCAAAATGGATATGAAGATAACTAAAATTTAAAGAACGTAGATGTTGGATGATCAAGAAATGGGAGAGGGAAAGGTTTAAATAGATCTCCTCAAGGGTGGATCCAGTATTAGGGCGAATGTGGGATAAATATGCAAAATGGTAAAATAAAGGAAATGGATAAATATATGATTTTATTTATGAATATGCAAATAGATATTAATGAAATATGCCCAGAATAGAAAAAAATGCCCCTGGGAGTAAAGACAATGGGTCGAGGAGTTAATGGAGGCTTAAAACGTCTCATTTAATGCTACATTAACTTAGAATATGCTCAACTATTCTTGGGGAGAGTGGATGGATATTTTAATGATCATATGAATAAATAAATGATAATGGATAAATTATTATGCAAATGGATTTGATGGAGTTTATGAATATGAATAAATGATTATGAATAAATAATATTTTATTGATTATGGATTTATAAATGATTTAATGAGATGGATTAATATTTATAAAATGGTTATGCATGAAATATGAATATGATATGAATATAAAAATGGATAATTGTACTAATAATGGATCCATATATTGATAAACTTTTAATATTATTAGAGGAAATTTTTATATGTCTATAGGCTAGACAATAACGAAAGGAGTGGTGGAAGAGGAAGCAACGCACATATGAATTAATGACTATTTTCAGCCAAAATAGAAGGCATGAGTTGCAATGTAACCCTAACATTTTAACTTCTACCATACATTCTTCATTTCTTGGTGCCTCCTGGAGATCTTCCTCTTTCACCGTTCTGACCATTGCAACTTTAGGTTTGATCAAGGTCAGAATTATAGGGCGAATTTATAGGATGGAAATGGTATTGCTAGATTTTTGAAGTGTTTTATTCTTTTTTAAAAAAAAATTGTGTTGGTTAACAACAATCTACACGATTTCTTCAGGCAAGCAAATTGCAAGGATTTGACAATTCATTTATTTACTGCACACAACCATACCTCATGCTTGTGCCTACTGGAAAACCCAACATTTGGTTGAACAGGGGCTCAAATAAAAAATTTCTTGGCTCTTTGTTTTGTGTTTCCAAAAAGAAGAGTGGTGGCCTCCCATGAGAACAAAATCGCAGCTTGTGAGGCATCAATCGAGGCACACAATTTGCAACAATGGTGGGCCAAGTGGAAGCAACAATCTATGTTGAGTGGATGCTCACAAAGGTTGTAGAGTCTATATTTACACCTACCAATCGCATTTGGTTGAAATTTTCTATATCCTTTTCAACAAACGCATTTTTTTGCATATCCTTCAATTATAGCATTTGATGAGACCATATTTCTTTGAAGTATCATGTCACCTGCCCTGTCTATACTTCCACATTTAAAAAAAAAAAAAAAATGGAAAATCACTATTAGTGAGGATAACACTCATTCTATTGCTTTTCACACATGATTACATATTTTAGATTAAATATGAGTCCCACTATTACCACCTTTTTTGGATGATCGAAGCAACATATGGTGTTTCCTAGCCAAAGGTTTCCTTCTTTTAACCTTAGTCCAATTGTTGTCACATTGAGAAGAGTCTGTAGTGACGTGCTTTGCAACTACTAGAAGGATCTTCCCCCCAAATCACCTGATAAAGCATCAAGCGAAGTTGAAAGCGTGGAAGCTTCACTACCTTTACAATTTGTGGAAATTGTAGCCTTTTCAGGCAAGACAAAAGTGTGGTCCTCGGGAGGGGGAGGGGAGCTTTCCTTTGGAGACATAGAGTGATGCACGGTATCCTTTGGTGGATTGGGTGGAATGATATAATGCTGAGATTCAACCCCTATCCATCATGTTGGCTTGCACATTAAGTACCCTAGATCATGTTGCAAATGACATTTGGATGAGACATGATCTGTTGAGAAGCATTTCCTACACGTGAATGCAATTTTTTCGTAATTGATTGGTTTCCTCCTGCACCTATTACCCACCTTTAGAAAAATATTAGCAGGGAGGCCATTGGCTAGATCCATTTCAATGCAAATGCGTGCACATGTAGAGTTCTGATAGTTGATCGTTTCCTCAAAGAATAGTGGTACTTTTCAAGGCTATTACCAATAGCCCACAAGCAATCTAGTTCCCAAAATTGAATGGGAAGATACGGTAATTTTACCCACAAAAAAGCAGTGGAGAAAGTTTTTGTACGCGGAAAAAAATCGGGGAACCAGGGTTTCATGCACAAAAAATCACCTTGATAGACCCATGGACCATTTTCCAACACCAACTCCTTGTCTTCTTGCGAATCAAACTCTAAAATAAAGAACCCCTTTGCACAGGGATAAATGCTAATTTCACCTTCCATGTATTCCTTCCAATTTTCTGAAACCCAAGTGTGGAGATCACAAAGCTTCGGCCAAGTCTTTGTAAATTGACAAATCAAAGCATGGTCAGACAAAAAACCCTCCTTGTCTAGCACCAAACGATCCAAACGAACTTTTGACATTTTCAAAGAGGGGCAGATAGGGAAATGTGTGCACATTGATGTGACACTATTATTTGTAGCGTCCACACACCGGTTTGAAAGAGGAACCCCACTTCGGCTGTGGTTGAGTTGTGCCCTAACCTGCAATTTTCTGTCACACACTTTTGCTTCAAATCAAATTCCCTAACGGTTGTGGCTTTCAAAACGCGAGCATAGTCTGCACCCTGAGCCCTTGTGCCAGAGGGAAACACCATTCTTCTACCACCAGTGCCATTCATCTACCACTAGTGCAATTCAAACGAGCATTGGAAGAAATAGAGCCATCAGAAGAAATAGAACCAACAAGGATAGTATTTGTGAGCAGCATCAAGAGTTGCAGAAGTCGCGTATCAATTTCACTAATTCATCTATACTTCCACATTTTTGCATACATTCTGATCTCTATGCATGCATCTTAAAAGTGAAGCGATCAGTAATGGTAATAGTAGGTTCCTCCATACAAAAAGATTGATTGACTAAGATAGAAATGAATCAGTGGATGTTATTTATATTTATTTGTGTAACGTTATTTCAAGTTCCACGGTCTCAGTTTGTGTTTGTGTCTGTTCTATGAGAAAATTGCATTTTTTTGTAAAACATTTTTCGTGACGAATGCCAAGCGTTCTCTATGTTGAATCTTTTATTAAGCATGGTACCAGAATTGCTCTGTCATCTCTTTTAAATCCATCTACAAGGATTATTTTATTAGCATTTTTAAAGTACCGTAGTTTTGGGCCAAATTGCACATCCCTTCAATGTATGGTGGCATGGAAGGAACCATAGTCCTTTTACTTGCAATGCACAATATTATTTTGTAAAAACTAATTTGAATGCTAGGGGTCATTTTTTGAGCAAATATTATGGGCATCTCTAGAAGGGTAGAAGGACAGGCTCCAATAGGACCAAATGCTTGTCTTTAGAAAGAGCATTAGATACAATTCCTTGAAAAAAATTTAATTACATTACATAACTCAATTGTTGAAAAATGAGGTGTTTTCTTAGCTTAATACTATGTAAAACTTTAATATTGCTGATCTAAATAAGCTTTTTATTTGTTACATATATTCTTTGTGGGTGATTATCTTGATTAATCTATTTTACTATTGTAGAATGTAGACAGAAGTTGATAGAAGAACTAGACAAGATATTAGAAATATTACACAAGATGTATAGTGGAGAAACCCTTTCGGGAAAAAACTCCAACAAGAATTATTCTATTATTCAATCTATGAATTACAATAGCTCCAATTCTTGCTTGAGAATGCTTCTTTCATCTTTACCAATCTTCTTCACACCTGCAAATAACCATTATGAAAACTATCTTCAACTTGAATGAGATATAGAGGCAATATGCAACCTTGTAATTTCCAAACGGTGATAAAACCAATGCCCAAGCTCAAGCCCTTGAAAAGGTACACCTTATCACTTCAAGTTGAGTTACTCTGTGAAAACTAAAGCTTAGAACATATGCTTCACCCATTTGGGCATCCTAAACTGAAGCTACAACTCATCCTTCACTTCAATGATAATTCCAAAGCTCTTCCTCAAAGATGGCACCCAAAAGAGGGTCTCATTTAACTGAGCCTTCAGAAATCTATTATCATGCATGGAGGTAATTCCAAGAAAGCATCTTGGGTACCCAAGTTGGCTCCAAGTGATTTATAGTTAACTGAAACATTTACTCAACACCATTCATACAAGAATGGTCATTCCTTGTTAAGGAGGTAGTCCCTATTATCTGTCATACAACTCAATGTTATCAACCATGCATTCCAAGCTCACTAAAGTTAACTAACATACAACTAAAACTAACTGAAGGCAATTGAACCATAACAGAACTAAACTAAACTAAACTAAACTGATTCTAAACTGAACTGATTTGATCTGAACTGAACTTCATGCATGCAAACACAAAACCCTAACTCCATGTGGGTGCCCCATGTGCCCCTATTATTTAGGAACTCAAAATGGATGCCCTCACATGCTCCTAATATTTAGAATTAATTACAAATGCCAATAATCATGATTATTTCGTCAAATATTAATCTCATCCTAATCTTAGTGTTGTTGAACACATTCCAAGAATCTAGGAGATACATGAAATAATTAATGTTTAGCATTTGCAATTAAATGGAATCCTATTTCCAACATTCTCCCACTTGAAATTATACATTGCAATTATTCTAAACAAGGAATACAAAATTTAAATCAAGTATAGGACTCAAGGCCAATGGCCTTCCTGCACCATGAGAACTTATTTGTAGGAACTGGCTTCATAAGATCATCTGCAACATTAATCAAAGTGTCAAATTTTTCAATTAATACTTTCCCACTCTCAACCATTTCTTGCAAAAAGTGATACTGAGCATCTACATTTTTAGTACGAGCATGATACATAGGATTTTTGGCTAAACAAATAGCACTCTAACTATCACATTCAAGCCTAACTTGCTTGCAATTAAAACCAATACCTAACCCAAGTCTTTGTAACCAAACTGCCTCTTTAGAGGCATGTGTGGCAGCCATGTACTCTGCTTTTGTGGTGGAAAAAGCAACCATGGGTTGCCTCTTACTCATCCAACTAACCTTAGCTCCAAACAAAGTGTAAAAATAATCACTTTTTGACCTCTGACTGTCCAGATCTCTTGCCCAATATGAATCAACAAACCCCTGTATTCCAATTATCTATTCATAATATCATTATTATTAAACCCTTGATAAACTAAATAGTAATATGAAGTCCCTCGTAAATATTTAAACACCCTCTTAACATAAGTCCAATGTTCTTTGCCAAGGTTAGACATAAACCTGCTAAGAAATCCCACTGCTTGTGTTATATCTGGTCTCGTATAGACCATTGCATACATTAAACTACCAATTGCACTAGCATACGGAATTTCAAACATTTCCTCAAAATCAAAATCAGATTTAGGACTCATATCTAAACTTAACTTTGTGCCAACTGGTAAAGGAATATTAATTGGTTTACTATCATGCGTGTTAAATCTTTTCAAAATAGTATCAACATAATTGCTTTGACTTAAGAAAAGCTTTATGTTACCTCTATCTCTACTGATCTCCATACCGAGGATATATTTTGCAGCCCCTAGATCTTTCATCTCAAATGTGTTCAAGAGTTGTGCTTTCAATTATCTAATCATTACCTTGTTGTTACCAATAAACAACATGTCATCAACATACAAGATAATAATTAAAAGTTGATCATCAATAATTTTTATATAAACACAATGATCTTCCCCACTCCTAACATAACCAATTTTTAATGCGAAAGCATCAAACTTCTAGTACCACATTCTTGGTGATTGTTTCAATCCATATAAAGATCTCTTTAACCTACAAACCAATTATTCTTTTCCTTTTACGACAAAACCTTCAGGTTGCTTCATATAAATCTCCTCATCAAGATTCCCATGCAAAAAAGTAGTTTTCACATCCATTTGCTCAATTTCAAAATCATAAGTAGCAACAATAGATAAAAAGAATCTAATAGAAGTTAATTTAGCAATAGAAGAGAAAATTTCATTAAAGTCAACTCCCTCTCTCTGGGAGTAGCCCTTGGCTACTAATCTAGCCTTGTACCTTTCGCGATTACCATTTGCACCAATCTTCTTTTTAAAGATCCATTTACAACTAATGTCCTTTCTATCTTTGGGAAAACTCTCAAGATCCCATGTGTCACAAGTATCCAAGGATTCCATTTCCTCATCCATAGCTTGTGACCAAAGCTTGTTCTCATCTGAGGACAAAGCTTCCTAGTAAGAATTGGGTTCATCATTAGTACTCATTAAAGCAAAAATACAATGGAAATTAGGTGGGCTATACCTATCAATGGGATTTCTTTGTCTTGTGGATCTCCTTAAAGGAGTTTCTTCTTGTTACTCAATATGCTCATCTTAAGCCTCTATTTTAGAAGAACTCTTTGAACTCTCTTCTTCCAATTCATCCACTTGTTCTTCAACATGTGCATCTTATTGCTTCTTAGTATTTGTCTCAAAATGCACTATTCAAGAAGTATCCTTTTCCTTTGGTTTTTCTTCTCATGAATAAGCTCTAAATTCCCTGAAAATAACATCTCTAGATAAAGAAACTTTTTTTGTTAGTGGATTCCAAAGCTTGTATCCTTTTACATTTTCACCAAAACCTATGAATATGCATTTTTGTGCTTGAAGATCCAATTTAGATCACTTTTCTTGAGGCACATGAACAAAAGCCTCACAACCAAAGATCCTTAAATGTGCAACACTAGGTTTCTTACCTAACCACATCTCATAAAGAGTTTTATCTTCAATAGATGAACTAGGGGATCTATTGATTAAATAACAAGAAGTACATATTAGTTCAGCCCATAAGGACCGTTCAAGCTTAGCACTACTTAACATACTCCTAGCTCTTTCCATTAAGATTTAGTTCATCCTTTCTGCTACTCCATTTTGTTGAGGTTTGCTATAGGTAGTTTCCTATCTCACTATTCTTGCATGCTTACAATAATTTGTCAAATTCTCGGAACAATACTCACACCACCATTATGTCGATCTCAACGCACTTTTTATCTTATGATGATTGTTTCTCAACAAAGCCTTCAATTCCTTAAACTTATTAAACACGTAGATTTGTTATGCATAAAATATATCCAAGTGTATCTTGAGACATCATCAATAAATGTGACATAGTATTTAGATTTTTAAAATAAGTCAGCCACAAGACCCATTACATACGGTGAATAATCTCTAATAATCTTTTAGCTCTATTTGTACCACTAGGAAATTTAGATCTTGATATCTTTCCAAACACAGTGCTCACAAAAGTCATTTTTGCCAATATTATAATTAGGAATACTGTCAACCAAATTTTTATTAAGAATGGTCCTAAGACCTTTTCACCTATATGGCCCAATCTATGGTGCCATAGCATACATGTATTTTCAGCTTCAGTTACATTTGATAAAATATTTACATTGGAGGTATTCAACTTAAACAAAGTCCCAATCTGAGATCCTTTAGCAACTACCATATTCCCTTTCACCAATCTGCAACCACCTTTGTCAAATATCACATGCATTCCAGAATCATTAAACTTAGAGACAAAAAGTAGATTCCTTGCAAGTCCTGGAATATGTAAGACATCATTAAGGGTATTAACACTACTATCACTGAAACACAATTTTACCTCTCCTTTTCCAACAACTGTTGTTGTGTTGTTGTCTCCAAAGAAGATATCTCCTCCATCATATGTAGTATACTTAGAGAACCACTCCTTTCTAGGAGTCATATGATAGGAGCAACCTGAATCAAGAAGCCAAGAGTTATCAACAACAGTATTAGAAGAAATGACTAATGGTTGCAATATTCAATGATCTTATGAGGGTTACAACGGAATGAAGCCGTTTGAAACGCGAGCTAGGGCTGCTACGGCTTTGGCCTCAGAGAGCCGCAGGAATGCCATTAAGGGCACAACCCTGTTAGAAAATCGCAACCCAGGGGTAAGAGATGGAGGCGGGGGCTGTGATGTGGAGTCGTTTTTCTGTGAGGAGACAGGGAAACGACAGGGCGAGGATGGGAAAGCGCCCAGGACGTCTAAGCACGAAGCAACAGGGGTTAACAATGCAGAGGCAAAGGTGCATGGAGTATCTCAGCATCAAGCTACAGGGGCGATTTTTGCAGAGGTAAAGTCACAGAAACTCACGATTTCTCTGCAAGATGAGATAGAAAAGGAAGTTTTTCATAATGTTCAAGTTTTTTCAAATTTAGGAGTGATTGGAAGGTTCAGGGGTTTTTGGCCCAGCTTATGTGATTTACATCATTGGATTTCTGAACATTGGGAACCAATAGTAGATGGTTGTATCTAGATCTACCCTACTGCAAGAGGTTTTTTCACAGTGGTGTTTGAATCTGTGGCTAATCGAAACAAGATTTTGTGTGATTTCTTCTAGAGTTGGGAGGAGAAATATGCTCTTTCCTTGAAGCCCTGGCATCAGGGTTTTAACCCTACAATAGAGACCTTTGATAAAGTACCTCTGTGGGTAAGACTCCCAAACTTGCCCCTCCATTTTTGGTTTGGGTCTTGTTTGGAGGCCATTGGAAACTCTTTAGGTGAATTTTTAATGATTGATGAGGGCTCATCAAATCTTTTGCACTCCACGTATGCCTGGATTTTGGTGGAGATGGAAGTTTCAAAGTCACTTCCTGAAGAGATCTCAATTGAAACTTCCAAAGGTTGTTGGGTCCAACCATTGGACTATGAAGGGGTACCATTCCATTGCAGGAGGTGTTTCCAAACTAGCCATATAGCTGCAAACTGTGCAAAACCTAGATGGGTCAAACCCGCTACTTGGTGGAAGGATGCCTCAAGGAAGCATTATGCTGTTGAAAAATAGGACAATAATGTGAAACATCAAGATAAGATGAATCTGGAGGCTGTGGGGAAATCTAATCTACCACAGTCAAATAGAGGAACAGAGCAAGGGGGGCTCAGGTTTGGTTGAGAGGCCTAGCTTAAATGATGCTGCTGAAGGAAAAACTTGTGATGGAAAAGCAGCAGTAACCCATCATGAAGCAAAAACCCCAGAATGTAGGGAGAAATCAGGCTCTTTGAAGAGGAAAGAAAAAGGGGAAAGCAGTGGAGAGGAGGAAGGGAAGAATGAGCAACTGGTGGAAGACGTTGCCTGGAAAAGACATGAAGTTTTAGAAGTTAGGCAGTTTGAGGAGGCTGAAATGATGTATGATGAGTTTGCAGCGATGGGGAGGGGCGGGCAGATGATAGCTGCAAGGCTGGAGGATGGTTGGCAAACCGTCAAGGGGAGAAAAGTCAGCAAAAGGAAAAGATTTGCTATGGTCCTTCGGTCTCAGACCAAAGGAAGGCCAAGTGGTTGAGCAAAGTCATAGTTCTGTTAGAAGTTTATGTTTCAGAAGCTTTGGCTTTAAATTGTAACCCTGTGGTGTCTGTTGTTTTGGGGTGGTGCTCTTCTTATGTTTCTATTTCTGGTAAAAACCAGGAGAATCTGTTGTATTCTTCTCTTATTTTTAATAAATTAAACCTTTTTCACCGACCAAAAAAAATATATAGTATATAGTATATAATATATAATATATGATATAATATAATATAGTATATAATATATAATATATAATATATGATATAATATTTAATATATAGTTTATAATATATAATATATTATATATACTATATATAGTATATAATATATATTATGTATTATTAATATAATATATTTATTATATATTAATAATACAAATTATTTTAAAAATAGTAAAGATAACGGATATCTGTTCAAAATGGATATCCATTCTGAGCGGGTTCCTATTTGAAATAGATATTCATTTTGTCTAACAAAATTAGCACCTTTGGGATTTCCCTCGAGGTTTCCTTGGGATTTGACTTGGGAGTGCCATACTCGAAAATTCAACTATAGAAATATGTTTAGAAAATTTCCTTTGTTTTCCAGAGTTTTCCCTTGTGGCTAACAACTTTTTTATTTGAATTTGATGAAATGAAAAGGGTTTATTGAGAAAATTGTCAGCTTTCCACCAATATAAGATATGCCTTAGTTTGAATTTAATAGATAATTATTATTGATTTTCTACATGCATTATGACTAAATTATTGATTAATAGGCTAAAACCATCTATAATTCTCAGACAATTTCACATTTTTTGAATCCCACAAACAAGTTTTATTATTTTAAAAAAAATCTAATAAGAAATTCATAGCTAATTATTTACTTGCAAAAAAATTACAAAAAAATGTGACACATTTGGACATGTGTCCTCTACTTATATTGAAAGTTTCAAAAAAAAAAAAAAATTGTATTAGGGCATTAGCCTTCTATTTTTCCTAAAATTTAGTACTACTACATTGAAATTTTAAATTTTAACCAAATAGATTTACTTTTTTTTCAAAATGACCAAGCTTAGAAAATGCATTCAATTTGCTACAAATTTTGTTCTACATATTTTCAAATTATGTTCTTAACCTATTCAAATTTTTTTATGTCAAGTTCCTAACTCTATTTTTTCTAAATTTTCATTGCTACTTAAGGGCCTAGTTTGGACCCTAATGATCTTGCACTGACCCTTAATATAAAGCATAAGTTATTAAAAGCTACATAAAAAAATCACAATTTATTTCTAATTTTTTTAAACAATATATATTTAGAATCTACACAAAAATCCTCACAAACAACTAGTTCACGTCATCTCCAAATTTTTAATGGTTTAGTTGCTATAGGTTTCATAAAGTGAAAATTTGGTGAAAAATGATGATTTCAATGTCCTACTTTGGCCAAAAAGTGGGACACAATATTCTGGGCTGACCTATGATACAAATTAATTTTCAATAGGCATGTCTAAAAATCACTATTTAAAAGTCAAATTTTCAAGGCCATACCATGCATGTGTATGACAACCATATTTTGACCTAAATAAAAGTATTTTTCTAAATTCTCTTGGGAAAATATCTAAATTTGTTATCATTAAAAAGATTATTTGTGTTCACACTAAACAAGTTAATTTTTTATTTAAAATAGAATTAAATTAAAGATTATGTCAAAGCTCTCACTTTTGAAGGGTCCTACCCATGTAGGAAGATAAAAGGAGCCAAGTTAGAAGAAGGCACTACATTGATGTGAAGCACCAATAAGGAACATACAGCAGAAAGGCAGAAAATCAGCAGCAAACTAGCAGAACCCTACCAGAATGGATAATGAAGGAACTGGGATGACTGCCCAAAAACAACAATAGATTTGTCATCTCAAGCTTATTTGAAGCTGAAATCTAGGCCTTATCCTTTGATTCAATCAAACCAAGATACTTTTTTATTCAACTAAAAAGTTGGACCTGTTAACTTCTTCAGTGGCCGGCAGAAATTACTAGTGGTGCCAGGCGAACTCTGAACTTACTAATATAAGCCTTTCGAATTTCAGCTCCATATAGTCGTCAAAATATGACCTGTAGATTATATTCAAGAGTTATTTACTTGCACAAAGAGCCTACGTCTATCACATTAATTTGTCTACTTATTAACATTCCATATAAAATTGTAACAAATCTTCCACATCTTCTTACACTATTCAAAAATATCTGTTTTGTGCTGCACAAAATGCCTCATTGTTCAAAACTTAAAAAGGGTGCAGCACCAGGTCAATAGGAATTAAGTACTATCTATTAATATAAGATGGCAGCCTTAAATCCATAAAATTCATTAGCTCCCTTCCCATGTAATCTCTCTCTCTGGTTTCCCCGCAATGAAAGTAGTCATAGTCTATTTGTTAGTGTCACATCCCTACCAGATGCATCCAGGGTGGATATCGGAGAGAACAAAATAAACTAAAGAAATAATGAAAAAATAAAGAAAAAATTAATAGGCATGGTCTAGGATATGGGCCTGTGGTGAGGGCATTGAATTGGAGAGGATTCTAGGGAAGAAGACAAACCTGTAATGTAAGTATGGTAGTTCTTAAATGTCATTAAGAAGGAATGGGCACAACTGATTAATATGGTATGGAATGAATGAATGATTTTTAATGACGTTCACAAGACCATCAATCTGTAAGATCCAAAGTCGAATCTTTAAACATTTTGAAGAATGATTTTTAATGGCGACCCTTGACTTGGCACGGGAATGACAGGTCAAGTGGGAAAAACTAAACGCAGGAAAACTTTAAACCCTCGGACCTCCCCCCTTAGTTTATTATTCAAGTTTGGTTTATAATGCAGTAAATGAGAATGTGAGGGAAAAAGGAAGAATCTGCGCAGGAAGAGAAGGCAGAATGTGAGCAGCAGAGGCAACTGGGAGTGTGGTGTGTTATTTTGGAGGAAAAACCATAAAATTTGGTCTGTTGGAAGGAATGCACGTAAAGGGGGTATAATGTCCAACCTGGTGGTTGGAGGAGGCTTCTAAGAAGAACGCCTCATAGTAATGTGGTTTCATATAAAAAAGACATGAGCAGCAGAAGTCGTGAGGAGGAAGACAATGCAGAGTTTGGTGTGAGGAAAAGAGGCGCCTGAGAATCTTCAAACTCCGCAACCTCTTCATTTGGATAAACGCACGGTTCTGGGCAATAACATGTAGAATGCGAGGAGCAGAGGGGAAGAATGCAGATCAGGGAAAATAGAATTGTTCAGAAGGCTTTAGAAACTTTCAAGCAAATGCAACTGACAGGAGTGTGGGAGCTCAGTGGAGATGACAGATGAAAGAGGTAAAGAGGGCATTTTTTGAAGAGTGGCAATGATTTTCCATTTTTATGACGACTGGATAAAGTCCATTTGCATCTGCAGGTAAAAACGTTGTTTTATATTAATCAAAAGTGAGATAGGGAGTGGGATGATGAATAGACGCAAAATGCACAATTTTTCTAATGATATTTCTGGGCAAGAAATTGTAAGAGGCACTATTCATATTCTTAATGGCTTTAGGAAAATTTACCGTTAGGAAAATTTACCGCTAATAAATTCACCTTCAACAATTCATCCCCATGACAAATTCATCTCTTGGAAAATTCACCACTAGCAATTCATATCATATTGTTGGCGGTGAATTTTCCACGAGATGAATTTGTCATGGCGATAAATTGTTGATGATGAATTGTTGGAGGTGAATTTGTTGGCAGTGAATATGCCTAAAGCCATTCTTAATGCTATCAGCTCCTTAATCTCAAAATGATAAATTGAGAGGACTTGTCTAAGCTTAGGAAAGGCCTTGGTTATAGAAAATATTATTTGATATTTTTCTTGTATCATTTTTCTAACTTTACAACATCTTAGCAGTTGTTAATACACTTGGACTAGAAAAAAGAAATAATTTATATTAATGTCTATGAATAGTGTAAAATGGTCAATAGGATTCATAAAGTACAAAAATTATAAAGACAAATTATCATGATTATAAAAAAAAATTGAGATTATTAAAAATAATTAAAACCAAAGCCCAAAAGTAAGGTCAAGAAAGCAAGAAGGTTAAACCAAATCTTGGTTTAATAGGACATTGTGATATATGCAACATGACTATATTAATGGGACTTGAGTGGAAGTTGACGAAAGAAATGTGAATATGAACATGCATCCTCTTCTTAAGGTAAATTAAAGGTACAATAAGGGCTCTAGTTTATAGTTGCATAATAATATAAGTGTTAAGGACTTCATTGGCACTAGAACCACACTATCATAAAAAATAAACATATTATCCACTATACAAAACTAATATTTGGGTGACTCTTGTGTCAAGAAGACCCTTGTAAATTGGTGATGGTTGAATGTTGAAAAGTGCAATGATGGGTGTTAAGGATGTGCAAGTCTCTATTAATTATAAGGGTGTGGGTTTGGATTGAGTTAGGATAGCCATTTCATTATGGAACTGAGTTGTCCTTGTAAACTATAATGGATTTGGTATAATATCACTTAAATATGAGCTTTGCAATAATGATGAGAAGAAAAGAATAATTGTATTGTCACAATATTCTATGTATTAATGAATTTTAGGTTATGAAAAAGGGTAGCATTGAAACTTGTTTTTTATTCAATAAGATTGGGTATAAAGTGGGTATTAATGTAAGTCGAGCTAAATGTATATGTAACCCTCTATCTTATTGGCCTAAACATATCTTTAATATGAAACTCGATGCTTTTGATAATCCATGGAGACCATGGTAAATTCTTTAATGATTGCATAATGTCTATCAATCTCCTAGATATGAGAACCTTGATATTGAAATTATAATTATACCTATAATGAATCACAATATCAATTGTATACAAAATGGAAGACAACTATTGTTAATTTGACAATATTGTTGAGATCAAGTTATGAGATAAAGCTGACATAACATCTCTTGAAACCTTACTATTGACCACTAAGTCAAGTTTAGATTGAATGTCCAGTATGAATAAACTATTTAGTCTATTAACCAGACTATCATAAGAATATGGGGTTATACCATAGGGCAAAGGAAATTAGAAGATCAATAATATTATTAGTAATATTATTATTGGGTTTACTTCATATGTTGGTCCAATGGATATAGTGTTGCCAACTTTCTTAACTAGGATTTGAGTGTTGGTTATAGTTAAAACAAGCTTACAAATATTATTGTGCATCCTTCAAATACATCTAATGACCCCTTGAGTATAAGAAACTCAATATCAAACCTATTATATGAATTTCAATGGAAATGTTGTCCTATGGGTTTATATAAATCAACATAATTTTTATACATTAATAATCTTAGCCCCTATAATGTGAAGATGAACCTTGGGACATTCAAGCTAGTCTATGAATAAGAAAGGTGGTGAAGTCTAATTAGAGATCTTGATGTCTTAGTTGGAAGTGTCATGGTATAGGGATGCTAAATTAGGAAACAATGTGTAGGAATCTTTTTGAGAGACATTGTAAGGAGAACTACATGTGACTTTGATCTATTTGGAAGTGGGTACATAGGTGGTCCTTGGGCGAAGGATGTCCCTGTGACCTCAAGTCCTTAAGGGGAGGATTTAGGGGGATAACTCTGAGGTTTGGGGTTGTTCCTAATTGTTTTGACCTTTCCTCCTCTATAAGCTTCAATTTGAGGCTAAAATGGGTACTGAATGGGTATGAAATGAGTTAAGGAAATCAAATAACTTGTATTTAATGCATGATGTGCTTTTGGATATGATGCAGGAGCATCCCTGGTTGTAAAACAATCCCATGTCAACCAAAAAACATTTATTTTCTTTCATTTCAATTTGTAGCAGTTTCAACATTTCATTCTTCATTTCACCGCATTGTCATTTCTAACTTGCGGAGCAGGATATAGCATCTACACAATGTCATCTACATCATACCTAGATTTTAGAAGATTTGCATTTGTTTGCAAAAATTTATCGCTCTTAGAATTTGACTGTCATTCTCAATTAGAGCATCTGGGGACAACCTGATCCAAAATTGTTGTGTGGACCTATTCTGAAGCGTGCAGAGCTTAATGGAACATCATACAAGCATTTTGGGTCCAAGGGGATCTTTCTTGGAGATCCACAATCCATTTCATCTCATGAAGGATTATCATTCATGTTTTAAGGCCGACCTACACGCTTGATCATTCATCGGGGTTTGTAAACCTTTGAGGTCAACACAGACCATTATTGGAGCTAGAGAATCATATTTAAGATCATTTGTAATCCTTTGGAAATAATTCGATTCAATTTGATAGTTAATCAATCAGATCATTAGAGATAGTTCACAATTCAATCCAACCTTCTAGGTTGTGGAATGTAATAAGGCTTTTGTGCTAGTTGTAATATTGGAAGCCCTTGTGGAAAGCTTGTGAACTCTAATTATTTCTCATATATGATGCATGTAAGATTGCTAGTTGTTGGATCAATGAAAGTTCATGTTTTCTAATCAATGTCTTATGTTATTTCCACTGTGTTGACTCTAAGCTGCATGGTTGGATAGTTCTTTTTGGACTCTCCATCCGTGACTGCACTAAGTGGTATTAGAGTGAGTTTGTGAATCTTGAAGGCATTCCTTGTGGTGAATAGATTACCAACTTGAGGCAGATTGCATGTGTTTTCAATCGATCATCAACTGTGAGGTAGTTGAAACCCTTGCAGCCAATTCGTCAAATTGAGGTAGTTGCATTGGATTCAAGGGGAGAGATGTCACCAAGGAGAGTGCATGATATAGCGAATGTCACTAAAAGAATGAATGAGATGTTAGAGATGATGCAAGCAATGTGAGTTTGATTAGATGTTGAAGAAGATAGAAGGAAAGGTTTAAACCCTAGACACAAAGATGAAAGTGATGATTAGATCATGCTATGAATCAAAATAAAGAAGCCCTAGAAGAAGAAGAAGAATCAAATCAGGTAAAGATGTTGAAAGCTATTTCCAAAATTGGTAAGTGACCTAGAGTTGAAATTCAAAATTACGTGAGAATTTTAAATCCTGAAGTCCATTGATTAATTGGATCAATGATATGAAATAATACTTTGAATATGAAGAAATTGAAGATTCAAAAAGAGTGAGATTTGCAAAAGCAAGGTTAAAAGAACATGTTGCTTTATGGTGGAAAGAAGTTCAATTGGATAGAAATAGGAGAGGGAAAGAGAAAATCATAAAATGGGATAGAATGGTGACAAAGTTGAAGAATCAATTCATACCTACAAATTATGAGCTTGGATTGCTGAAAAGATTGCAGAACTTAAGGCAAAACGAGGGATTTGTAAAAGAATACATTGTAGAATTCTACAAGATGATCGTTAGGATTGTACATAGTGAAGCAAGCGAAGAGAAGGTTGTGAGGTACATCAATGGACTAAGAAAAAACATTCAAAAAGAACTGAGCCTAATAAAGATGACATCAGTTGAAGAAGCATAGCAATTTGCATTGAAGTTATAAGAAAAATTGAATAAGAAGTTTGAACAAAGGAGAGAAGTGCAGGAGGAAGATACCAAAGGAGCAGATCACAATCTGTAGAAAGAAGACCTTATGTAGAGCAAAACTAGGATGCAAAACCCTACCACAATGAAGAGAAGGACAACAATTCATACCACAGAGGAAGAGAAGATATAAATTTCTACCATAGTGACAAAGGAGGTCATGATTCTTACCGCAATGATGGTTATAGGGTGGATGAAGGAAGATCTGAGAAAAGACCATTCAAAGGAACCTGTTCCAAGTGTGGAGGTGAAGGACATAGAGCATTTGAATGCCATCAAGGAAGTACCAGTAAGAAAACTAAGAATATGAGCAACTTATGTGGATGAGGAGCCTATTGAATCCCCTAATTCAGTTGGGAAACCTAAGAAAGGTGAATCATTGGTAATGAGGAGAGATTTGATGCATGAAGAAGTGATTGAGGAACCACCACAAAGGAAGAGTTTGTTCAGGACAAGATGTAAGTCTGAAGGAAAGGTATGTAAAGTAATCATTGATAGTGGTAGTACTGATAATCTATTTTTAGAAGAGATGGTAACCAAGTTGAACTTGAAGAGATTGAAACATCCAAACCCTTATAGGATATCATGGATTCAAGATGAACATAAGATGCTTGTGAAAGAGCGGTGTTTGGAAAAATTTCATGTAGGATCATATAAGGATGAAGTATTGTGTGATATTATGCCCATGGATGCATGTCATTTACTATTAGGAAGACCATGGCAATATGATAGGAAAGTAATTCATGATGGAAGAACAAATACTTATACTATGACTGCAAATGAAAAGAGAATTAAATTGATACCTTTGGGAGAAGAGGACAAAAGTGAAGTATGTAGCACTACCAGACTATGTTTGGTAGATAAAAGGAAAATTTTTGATGGATTGAGGCATGAGAACATGTGTTTTGCATTGATTTTGATGAAGGGTGGGAGTCTGAAGACAACAAAAGTTGTTAATCCACCACATACTGAAATAGTAGAACTATTGACATAGTATGAAGACATCATATCAAAAAATGTACCAAATGGATTACCACCAGTTCAGAGCATTAATCATCACATAGAACTAATATTGGGAGCAAATTTTCCAAACAAGGCTACACATTGAATGACACTGACAGAGAATAAAAAATTGAACCAACAGATATAAGAGCCATTGAAGAAAGGTTTGATTAGAGAAAACTTAAGCCCATGTGTGGTACCTATTATACTTGAACCAAAGAAAGATGGAGAATGGAGAATCTGTATAGATTCTGAAGAAATCGATAGGATCTGTCAAGTATAGATTTCCATTTCCAAGGATGGATGACATTATGGACTATTTGAGTGGAGCAAAGTATTTTACAAAGATTGATCTAAAAATTGGATATCATCAGATTAGAATCAGAGAAGGAGATGAATGGAAGATTGCATTCAAGACTAATGGAAGATTGTATGAGTGGTTAGTAATTTCTTTTGGATTGACCAATGCACCTAGCACTTTCATGAGATTAATTAATGAGGTACTAAAGAAATTCTTGGGCAAGTTTTTCATTATTTACTTGGATGATATTCTAATTTTTAGTAAAACTAGAGAGGAGCATTTGTGGTACATCAGACAAGTATTGCAGAAACTAAGAGAGGAGAAGTTGTTGATTAATGTCAAGAAGTGTAGCTTTATGAAGACAAAGTTGGTGTACTTGGGTTTTGTCATTTCCGCTAAAGGATTGAAGATGGACCCTGAGAAGGTTAGAGCAATTGTTGAGTGGCATACATCGATGAACATTGGAGAGGAAAGATCATTCCATGGATTGGTTAGTTTCTACCAGAATTTTATCAGAAGCTTTAGTAGCATTTGTACACCTATGATTGAGACAATGAGGGGAGATATGAAGGACTTTAAGTGGACATCTAGCGCACAAAGAAGTTTTGAATTGTTAAAGAAAAAGGTGATAGAGAAGTCAGTGTTAGCATTACCTGATTTTGACAAATTATTTCAAGTTGATTGTGATGCTAGTGGAAATGTAATGGGAATGGTGTTGAGTCAAGAAGGAAGACCAATAGCTTATTTCAATGAGAAGTTGAATTATTTATAAAAAAAGATATTTAGTTTATGATCAGGAATTCTATGCTATAGTTCAAGCCTTGAAGAAGTGGAAGCATTACTTGTTTCCTAAGGATTTTGTGTTGTATATTGATCATCAAGCTTTGTAGTATTTGAACAGTCAAGGGAAGTTGAATCAAAGACATATGAGATGGGTTGAGTTCTTGCAGAGATACACATTTGTGTTGAAGCATAGGAGTGGCAAGTAAAATTAAGTTGTAGATGCATCGAGTAAGAGAAGGAATTTGTTGACAAAGATAAGGATAAAGGTATTAGGTTTCAAAGAACTGAAACATATGTATGAGGATGATCTAGATTTTGTTCAAGGTTAGAGAGCATGTAAGGAACCAATTGTGACAGACCAGAGCCAATGAATGAATTATTTCATTCAAGAAGATATGTTGTTCAAAGGAAATCAGTTGTGTATTCCAAAGAGTTCAATGAGGGAGAATTTAATTAAGGAGAAGCATAGTGGAGGACTAGCAAGACATTTTGGAGTTGATAAGATAGTAGCTTTGGTGAGTGAACACTATTTGTGGCTGCAAATACATAAGGATGTCAAGAAATATGTTTAGGGTTGCAAAATTTGTCTAGTAAAAGGGAATAGTCAAAATACTGGACTATACAAACCTTTGACAGTACTAGAGAGACCTTGGGAAGATATAAGCATGGATTTCATATTGGGATTACCAAAAACACAGAGAGGATATGATTTTGTAATGGTAGTAGTGGACAAATTTTCTAAGATGACACATTTTATTCCTTGCAAGAAGACTAATGATGCTGACCTTTTTTTCAAGGAGATTGTGAGATTGCATGGATTACCTAAGAGTATAGTTCAGATAGAGATACCAAATTCATTAGATACTTTTGGAGGACATTATGGAAGAAGATGAAGAAAGATATGAAGTTCAGTTCAACATATCACCCAAAAATAGATGGACAAACATAAATTTGGGTAACTTGTTAAGATGTTTGGTTGGAGATAAGGAAGAAAATTAGGACATAGTTCTACCACAAGATGAGTTTGCATACAATAAATTATTTAACTGGAGTACAGGGAAGACACCATTTGAGATTGTGACAAGAATACATCCCAAAGGAGTTGCAAAGCTCAAAGAAATCAGTATAGTGAATAAGAGGAGTTTGTAGGATTCATGGAGGCATTGCATAATCAAGTCCACAAACACTTGGAGGACATGAACAATAAGTATAAGGAGAAGGTAGATGAGAAGAGGAGACTAAGGAGTTCACTATTGGAGATGAAGTTGTGGTATATCTCAAGAAGGAAAAGTTTCCAATAGGAACATATAATAAGCTGAAGATAAGGAAGTTTGGAGCATGTAAAATTCTCAGGAAGTTTGATTTAGGAAATGCATATGAAGTGGAGTTACCAAAGACACTTGGTATATCACCTATTTTCAATATTGTAGACATCTATGAGTATCATGAAGGACAATCAAGTGGCAACAATAGTGAAGTTGATTTGAAGGAGCAGTTACCACATCAACCACTGGAGGAGATTGAGGAAATTTTGGATACCAAAACTAGAAGGAGCACTAGGAACAAGCAATACAAGGAATATATGGTAAAGTGGAAAGGAATACTAGTAGAGGATTCATCATAGATTTCTTGGTTTGAGGTGGACCACTTTGGTTTTCCTCTAGCCCCTAGAAAGTGAGGGACTCATTTTTCTTCCAACCCTGAGTGTCTGATGTAGGAGCATCCCTAGTTGTAAAGTAATCATGTGTCAATCAAAAATATTTCTTTTCTTTCATTTTAGTCCATAGAAATTTCAACATTTGGTTCTGCATTTCACCACATTATCATTTCTCAACTCAGGGAGCAGGATGTAGCATCTACACAAGGTCATCTACATCATATCCAGATTTTAGGATATTTGCATTTGTTTGCAGAAATTATCGCTCTTAGAATTTTATTGTCATTCTTAGTCAGAGCATCTAGGGCCGACCTGGTCCAGAATTGTTGTGCGGACCTATTCCAAAGCATGTGAAGCTTAATGGGACATCATATAAGCATTTTGGGTCCAAGGGGATGTTTCTTGGAGATCCACAATCCATTTCATCTCATGAAGGATTATCATTCATGTTTTAAGGACGACCTACAGGCTTGATCATTCATTGGGGTTCCTAAACCTTTGAGGCCAATGCAGACCATTATTGGAGTTGGAGAATCATATTTAAGATCATTGGTAATCCTTTGAAAATAATTCAATTCAGTTTGATATTAATCAATCAGATCATTAGAGATAGTTCCCAATTCAATCCAACCTTCTAGGATATGGAATGTAATAAGGCCTTTGTGCCAGTTGTAATGTTTGAAGCCCTTGTGGCAGGCTTGCAAGCCCTAATTATTTCACATATGATGCATGTAAGATTGCAGTTGTTGGGTCAACGAAAGTTCACATTTTCTAATCAATATCTTGTGTTATTTCTACTATGTTAACTCTAAGTTGCATAGTTGGATAGTTCTTTCTGAACCCTCCATCCATGACTACACCAGAATAGTAAGTTGAATGAAGTAAGAGATTGACTAATTTATAATTGGTATTTGAATACATGTATATATTGGGTAAAGTCCATCTTGTGTTGGTTCCATGTAACTTTTATGTGTTGTGAAAACAAACTCCATATCTAGAGGTTTCTATGTATATGTCTATGTATTTGTTGATTGTGATTGTGATTCATGTTATGTATGACCTGCCCAAGTGTAAACCTCTGAGATATTTGAGTAGTGACAAGCATTCATTGGACCATGCCAATAACCAATGTTTGGGCTACTACTAGGGACTAGATGACATTCACTTGTTTTACAGAGGTGAAGGTTGCTATGGGCTACCCTAGTTATGATACGGTAATAGTTTCACAGGTAGGGACCTATCTGTGTAGGTAACAGTAATCCAGGGCTAACCATTGTATCAAGGGGGTTCACTGGCTATCACTGATAAGCACAAAAGTGATCAATGCCAAGTGTTATTGATGTAGGAGCATCCAGGGCAAAGAGAAATCCTGCATCATCTTTCTATGTTTATTTGTTTCAAATAAGGGCTAATCATGTTCTATCAGCAGAGTATTGACATATCGGCATGACTTCCCTACAAGTCCCAATGACATACTGATGGCAACAGTGAGTGAACAATGCATGGAGTTACATCAGTGGGAAGACTACCTATCAGTAGAACTGTAGCTGGTGTTCTAGTGACAGACCAATATCCCTGGATGGCGGTACATATATCATCAGCAGGAGTGTGTTTCATCAGCGGGATGCTAACTTTGGTCTCCCTGATGGATCAATGGTCATCTTCGGTGGGACACTTGTGTATCAACAGGAGTCTAATGCGAGTCCCTCCAATGGGCCGACATTCAAAGAGAAGCTAACAAATGACGTTAGGAGGACTTGGATGTATCAGCAGGATGAGAGAGTGAGTCTTAGAGTTGGAGCGATGAGTGATATCGGTGTAACATGATGGTTTTGGTGGAAGGAAAGTTAGAGTCTGGGTGATATTCTGATGGTGGTAGATGTACAGAGTTAGTCAATGGTGGTGGATGGCGAGTTAGATCATGACACATGGTGGAGCGATACTGGGTATTTCACATCGTTATTGTGAAATACAATCTCATTGGCCAGCTCGTGGGGACTGTTGATTATGATGTAACGATTGGAGGCTTTGATTGTTGATTGGACGATAATGGCAACTATGACACAGAGAGTAAGGCTGACCTAGAGAGTTTGATAGAGATATAAACAAAGATGGGATGCTTGTGTGAGGGGAGGGGTGGGAGTGTTATAAGAACATACGACAAAGAACGAAGTGTGAGTTCAGATCTGCATTCTACAAATGCATGTAAGAAGCCCATAAGATGGCATGCAATTTGTAATCTCTTCTAGTAATAAAGAAAAGGAAATATTTGTTCTCTTCTTGCATTTGGTTGTTCTTTTTCTATGAGTATGTTGAAATCTTGTAGGTAAGGGGAGTTTCCTTCATCAAGTGGTATCAGAGCAAGAGTTCATGAGTCTGTAACAGAGCGTCGAATGTGAGGAAGTTGCAACAAGACCTGTGATTGTGGGTTGAGAACAAAATGCCTCCAAGAATGGCCCATCATGGTAGAGGTAGAGGTAGAGATGTTGGAGGTGAAGATCCTCCTAGAGATTAAATCAAATCCCTCAGAAGGAAAATGCAAGCCTTGCAAGAAGAAGTTTGAAGAGGAAGAGGAGCATAGTAGGAAAGAGATGACAGTGAAGATGAGACTGAAGAGGAGACAGAAGAGGAAGAACAAGATCAGATAGATCCTAGAGATCTGAGATTTTTAAGAGTGATATCTAGTCTGGGAAAGAAACCAAAGATGGAAGTTTTGACTTTTAGCAGAAGCTTGAATCCAGAAGAATTGATCGATTGGATCAATGATATGGAAGAATTTTTTGAATTTGAGGAGATTGAAGATCTTCACCAAGTAAAGTTTGTAAAGACCAAGTTAAAAGGTCATGCAAGTATATGGTGGAAAGAGGTCCATCTTGAAAGAGGTAGACAAAGAAAAGATAAAATCTCCAGATGGGACCGAATGGTGGAAAAATTGAAGAAGCAGTTCATTCATTTTGATTATGAATTGGAGCTGCTAAAGAAAATGCAAAGTCTAAGACAAGGAACGAGGATGGTGAAAGAATACACTGAGGAATTTCACAAGGTTTTGATTCAGACATGACACTCAGAGGCAAATAAAGAGAACGTTACTTGGTATATCAAGAGGCTAAAGCCAAGTATATAGGAGGAATTGACACTGGTAAGAATGACTACCTTTGAAGATGTTTATCAATTCTCTCTAAAGGTTGAAGAGCGACTAAACAAGAGGCTTGAAAGCAAGCAAAGAGGAGGAGGTCGAGGTAGAAATAATGGTAAACGACCATATGGAGGTCAAGGTGGTGATTATAAAAAAGGTGAAGGATCCAGTACTAGCCAAGATCAGTCAAGAGATGACTCATATCAACCTCATGACCAAAATAGTGGAGATCGGAGAGGCAGAGGAAGGTCTGGGTGTAGACAAGGGAGAGGAGGTTTCAGAGGAACATGTTTCCAATGTGGTGAAGAGAGACATAGGGCCTATGAGTGCCCGCAACACCAAGAGAGGATGAACAAGAGACCGAAAGGTAAGGTGCGAGTAGCCCATGTAGATGAAGACACTCAGTCCTCACAGTCTGAAGATGCAGAAAAGGGAGAGTCCCTTGTTGTTAGAAGGGCCTTGGCGAATGAAGAAAAGGAACCCGAACAACAAAAGAATTTTTTCTCACCCGTTGTAAATGTCAAGGCAAGGTCTGCAATATCATCATTGATGGAGGTAGCACTAACAATCTGGTGTTGGAAGAAATGGTCACCAAATTGCAATTGGAGAGGAGAAGGAACCCAAGTCTGTATCAGATTGCATGGTTCCAGAAGGATCAAAGAGTCCTAGTCAATGAATAATGCTTAACAAAATTCAAAATTGGTAACTACAGGGATGAGGTTTTGTGTGATGTGATACCCATGGATGCTTGTCACATGTTTTTGGGTCGACCATGGAAGTTTGATCGATGAGCAATACACGATGGAAATGTGAACACTTATTCAATGAAGGATGGAGTTCGACATAAGCTAAAGTGTTTGAAGGAAGCATATGAAAAGGTATGCAACAATGCACAAATTTTTTTGGCTGATGGAAGAAAAATCCTGGAAGGTATGAGACATGAACACGTGTTTTGCATTAATTCCAAGAATTGAAAAGGAAGTTAGCAGTGAAGTTCCTGTAGTAGTGCATGGCTTGTTGGATGAATTCCAGAGTATTATTTTTTATAATGTGCCTAAAGGGTTACCACATGTAAGGAAGATTAGTCATCAAATGGATTTGATTCCTGGAGCTAGTTTTCCAAATAAGGCAGCCCATCGAATGACTCCAACGGAGAGTGAAGAGTTGAAAAGACAAGTGCAAGAATTGTTGTGAAAGGGATTGATTAGGGAGAGTTTGAGTCCATGTATAGTACCTACAGTACTAGCACCTAAGAAAGATGGAGAATGGCGAATGTACACTGATTTGAGAGCCATTAATAAGATTACCATCAAGTATCGGTTTCCCTTGCCAAGGATGGATGACATTATGGATATCCTGAGTGGAGCTGAGTATTTTACAAAGATTGATCTAAAGAGTGATTACCACCAAATTCAAATCAAAGGAGATGAATAGAAGACAACTTTTAAGACCAAAGTAGGCTCATAAGAATGGTTAGTCATGCCTTTTGGGCTAACCAATGCACCCAACACATTTATAAGGCTCATGAACGAGGTATTGAAAGAATTTTTGGGTAAGTTTGTCATTGTTTACTTGGATGACATTTTGATTTTCAGTAAGACATTGAAAGGGCACCTGATGCATATTCAAGAAGTTTTCAAGAAGTTGAGAGAGGAGAAGTTGATCAATTTAAAAAAGTGTAGTTTGGTGAAACGTGAATTGGTGTATCTGGGATTTGTTGTCTCAGCAGAGGGTCTAAAAATGGATCTAGAAAAACTGAAATCCATTGTGGAGTGGCCAATGCGAAGGAGCGCTATAGAGGTAAGATCTTTTCATGGTCTAGCTAGTTTTTACCGAAAGTTCATCAAGGGATTTTCTAGTATTTGTGCACCCCTAACTGAAACAATGAGAGGGGATAGAAAAGAATTCAAGTGGATTCTAGGAGCAGCAAAGAGTCTTGATTTGTTGAAGAAGAAGGTCACAAAGCAGCTTGTTTTGGCACTCCCATATTTCAATAAAGTGTTTCAGGTAGATTGTGATGCTAGTGGTAGCACCATTGGAGTTGTTTTGAGTCGGGAAGGTAGACCCATTGCCTATTTTATTGAGAAGTTGAATGATGCAAAGAAAAAATATTATGTTTATGATTAGAAATTCTATGCCATAGTCCAGACTTTGAAAAAGTGGAGACATTTTTTGCTGCCAAAAGAATTTTTTTTGTTTACTAATCATCAGGCTTTGCAATATTTGAACAGCCAAGGAAAACTAAATCAAAGGCATTTAAAGTGGGTTGAATTTCTACAGAGTTATAAATTTGTGTTAAAGCATAAGAGTGGAAGGTCAAATAAAGTTGCAAAAGCCTTGAGCAAAAGGCAAAATTTGTTAACAGAATTGCAGGTGGAAGTAGTTGGGTGCAATGAACTCAAAAGTTTATATCCAGAATATCCTAATTTTGCAAAAGCTTGGAAAGCTTGCACATAGCCTGTCACATTGGATAGGACAAGGTGGTTGGATTATACCATTCAAGAGGGTATGTTGTTTAGGAGGAATCAGATGTGTATTCCCAAAAGTTCCATGAGAGAGAACTTGATCAAAGAAAAGCATAGTGGTGGATTGGTAGGTGAAGAAGTTCGTATAGGGTTGTAGAACATGTCAAATGGAAAAGGGAAGTAGTCAAAATATTGGACTGTATCAATTGTTACCGATCCCTAAGAAGTCATGGGAGGATATCAATATGGATTTTGTTCTTGGTTTTCCAAGGACGCAGCGTGGTCATGACTCCATATTTGTAGTGGTAGATAGATTCTTGAAGATGGCACACTTCAGTCCTTGTCATAAGACCAGTGATGTTGTCCATGTTGCAAAATTGTTCTTTAAGGAGGTGGTAAGACTACATGTCTACCCAAGAGCATAGTTTCAAACTGAGATACCAAGTTCGTTGGGTATTTTTGGAGGACATTGTGGAAGAAGTTAAAAACTAATTTGAAATTTAGCTCAACACATCATCCACAGACAGATGGACAAACAAAGGTAGTGAATAGGAGTTTGGGAAACTTGCTGAGATGCTTGGTCAGTGATAGACCCAAGGGTTGGGATTTGGTTTTGTAGTAAGCATAGTTTGCTTACAACAATTCAGTCAATAGAAGCACTGGTAAGTCACTGTTTCAGATTGTGTACGATAGTAGCCCTAGAAGTGCTACTAAATTAAGAAAAATGGATAAGGGAGGAAAGAACAGTGCTGAAGCTGAGGATTTTGCTGAACATATCAAGAATGTGCACGAGGAAGTTAGGAAACATATTCAAAGATGAATACACAATATAAGGCTAAGGCAGATCAGAAGAGAAGGCATAAGGAGTTTGCAGTTGGAGATGAATTCATGGATCATTTGAGGAAGGAAAGATTCCCAGTTGGTACATATAATAAGCTGAAGATGAAGAAATTTGGACTGTGTAAGATTTTGAAGAAACATGACTTAGGAAATGCATATGAGGTGGAATTGTCGAGTAGGATTCATGTCACACTTGTATTTAACGTTTCAGACCTGACATAGTATCATGAAGGAATATGGGGCACAAATTGGAAGAGGCACAATGGAGTGTTCCAACACCTGCAGCAGAAAATGAAGAGATTGAAGAGATCCTGGATAGTCGTGTGGGAAGAAGTACCAAGAATAAGCAGTACAATGAGTACTTGGCAAAGTGGAAAGGAAGGCTAGTAGAAGATTCAACTTGGTTGTCTGAGTCATAGGTTAGTCGTCTTGGTTTTCCTCTAACTCCCAAGAAGTGATAGAGTCACTTTTCAAATTTACCCTAGGTGTCTGATGTAGGAGCATCCAGGGCGAAGAGCAATCCTGCATCATCTTTCTATGTTTGTTTGTTTCGAATAAGGGTTGATCATGTTCTATCGATAGAACCTTGACATATTGACATGACTTCCCTACAAGTCCCAACGACATACCGATGACAATAGTGAATGAACAGTGCATGGAGTTACATCGATAGGAAGACTACCTATCAGCAGAATTGCACTCGGTGTTCTAGTGATAGACCGATATCCTTGGCTGGCGGTACGTATATCATTAGCAGGAGTGTGTTTCATCGGTGGGATGCTAACTTTGGTCTCCCCGATGGACCAATGGTCATCTTCGATGGGACACTTGCATATCAACAGGGGTCTAATGTGAGTCCCTTCGATAGGCCAACGTTCAAAGAGAAGCTAACAAATGACATCAAGAGGACTTGGATGTATTGGTAGGATGAGAGAGCGAGTCTCGGTGTTGGAGTGATGAGTGATATCAATGTAACATCATGGTTTCAGTTGAAGGAAAGTTGGAGTACTCTGGGCGATATTCTGATGGCGGTAGATGCACATAGTTAGTCAATGGTGGTGGATGGCGAGTTATATCACGACACGTGGCGGAGCAATACTGGGTATTTCAGATTGTTGTTAAATACAATCTCATTGGCCAGCTCATGAGGATTGTTGATTACAATGTAACGATTGGAGGCTTTGATTGTTGATTGGACGATAATGGCAACTACGACACGGGGAGTAAGGCCGACCTAGAGAGTTCGATAGAGATATAAACAAAGATGGGATTCCTATGCGAGGGGAGGGGTGGTAGTGTTAGAAGAACATATGGTGAAGAACAAAGTGTGAGTTTAGATCTGCATTCTGCAGATGCATGTAAGAAGCCCATAAGATGGCATGCAGTTTGTAATCTCTTCCAGTAATAAAAAAAAAAAGGAAATATTTGTTCTCTTCTTGCATCTGGTTGTTCTTTTTCTGTGAGTGTGTTGAGATCCCGTAGGTACTAGGGGAGTTTCCTTCATCAATTATCTAGGATTGTGAAGAACATAGTTGACAATACCATTAAGGTCACAAGGTGGTATATGTCGAGAGCTACTTATTCCTAAGTGGACAAACTTCTCATTGGTGGCCTATATGCAATTGAAGTCGGATTCCACCGGGCTATGGTAGGTTCACTACTTATGGAAAGCCTTGGGATGAAGGATGAACTCACGGTGTAGTACGAGATGCACCAAATCCCCTTCCCAATTGTTAGATTGTATACTTGGCCTTGTTGGGTTGAGGATGGACCCGCGGTGTAGTATGGGATGCACCAAATCCTCTTCCTAGTTATTCGATGGTGCAGAAGATTGGAGAAAAGGATGGGACCCACAATCTAGTGCGCAATGCAACGATATTCTTTTCTATTTGGGATGCATTATGGACATGTGTTAGTCAGCTATTGTGATGTGTGTTGGAGCTAGTCACTCTATATATGTGATGTATGATGGAGCTAGTCACTCTGTATTTGTGATATATGTTGGAGATGGTCATCATTGTATTTGTGATGTGCATCTGAATCTGTAACTAATGTACTTGTGATGTACATGTGAGCTAATCACCATTGTACTTGTGATATGTGTATGATCCAGTCAATGTTGTGTTGTGTAGTTTTCGCACACACGCCCCGCTGAAAGCAGGGACCCTCTTTCACTTTGATTCTTTGGTATTTTGGCCCTTCGATTTTGGGGATTTGCATTGCCTTGGCATGAACTTAAGTGTTTATCTTGCTTGCCTAGGTGATCCCCCTAAGTTGCATACTGAAAATCTTAAGTTTTGGGCCTAGTTCAGGTTTTTGCACTGTTTCGAGATTTTTCACCCTGTCCGGATTTTCCTGGATTTCATTCAGACTTCGGCTAAACACGATGGTTCAGGAATTTTTGGTCTTCACAAAATGTCGCGTAGGCCGGATTTTTCTTGAAGTCTGTTGTCTCGTCGGGTTTCGAACTTCTCTAGCTTGTTTTGTTCACTTCATTATTGCACTTTGGTTCGATCTTTGCGGCGAGTGTGGTTAAGTTTAAGTGAATTTTGCACCATTTGCTCCCATCTTTCATTGTGTATTGCTTTTGCATTTGGGATTTGGTGATTTGGGCGTTTGGATTCATTGATTTGCTTGCTCGAGCATTCGGATTGCTTTCTGTTGTTGCCATGATCAATTTCCACTTCATCAAATGGTATGTACATGTTGTCTTGCTTGGAGTTTGAATTCCTATGTATTTGGGCATTTCATGGCTTGCTCTGTTTGTTCATGGTTAAAATTTAGGGTTTCATGCCTAGGGCGTCCCCACTGCATCTTAATTTGCTTTTGAATGAACCTAGGATTCAAAGAAGATCTGTAGGAGGTTCAGGTTAAGCTGGTTTTGTGCCCAGGGTCCTCAAATTTGCGATCTTCGATCAATTTGAGTGAGATCGTGTTAGATTGTCGATATTCAGGTTTTCCTTCAGTGTCGGGATTTTCCTACGCTGGTGGATTTCTCTGAGTTTCCTTGCCCCCTCTGTTTTCTCAGAATGCGTTGAAAATCCAGAATCCTGCCTTCTCGGATTTCTGTCAATCCCATATTTTCTCGGTTTCTTCTTCTTCCCCTCATTTTCCCGAAGTTTATGTAGTATCGTTATTTTCACGGAATTCTGGGCCGGTCGGATTTTCCCGGATTCTTTGTGATGCTTTGTGGAACTTCAAAATCGTGTGAATTGGATGAGTTTAATGATAAATGTTTAACATTCCATGCTTTTAACTGATAAATTACACTGTTATCTGCACCTTTTCTGTATTTTGATGATCTATGGTTGATTTTGTACCCTCTTCGTGAAAATCTGCCTGGCCTGGATTTCCCTGAAATTCCTTTCTGGCCTAGATTCCACAGTTGGCTTGAAATCCCAAACTGTGTAGATAGTGATTTAACGATGTTTCTGAGTTCATTTCGATCTTTGCTCAGATTTGTTTCAATGATGAATATGTTATTTGTGATGGGATAATTCTGATCTTCATGTTATAATGGATATTATTGATGGTGGTTTTTGTTGGGTGTAGGTTGAATTCAACTGGGTCATCAAAGAAATTCTGGAGATGAAATTGAATCTATGGAAAGGAAATTTGAAATACCGGTTACTCCACCCCTTGGCCAACTTGGTGAGGTGCACTCAGGATAAGAATGGAAGTAAGCAGTTAATATAGGGCTGCATTGAAACTTGTGCATTGGTTTGAATTGCATTGAAGATCCCATGCCAACTTAGATTGAGTTCAAGCATTTAATGCTAATTTTTTTTTATTTTGAATTCTCCTTGGGCCGACCTGTTTTATGGCCATTTATTATTGTAAAAATTAGTTGGGCCGACTTGTTTGTGGCTATTTTATGATTGCAAATCCCAGCTAGGCCGACATGCTTTGGAGGTTTCTATAAATTGGGCATTTCCCCTCATTTATAAGATATAGAATAGAGAACATAGGATAGAAAGACAGATAGTTCTTAGAGCGAATTAAGCAGTAGAGCAGAGGTAGAAATTATGTCATTTTGAGCAAGTGTTGTAACAGAACATTGGAATTGTTGCTGAAATTCAGTGATTCAATACAATTGAAGACATTGTGATTTTCTGGTGATCTCTTTTGCATTGACTTATCTTGCATGGTTCTTATGATTCTATCTTTAAAATTGCTCAAGGTTAATAGATGTATGTTAGATTTGATTTAATGGTGTTTATGATTTGATGCTTGAAGTGTTTGCAACAATCCTTGGTCCATACTTTTTGCAGCTAGCTGATTGTTAGTTGCTTTGCAAAGTTAGCCTAGACCTTTATATTCATTGCACACTTAGTTCAATTGTGAAGATTTATTCATTTCAATTGCAATTGGGTTGTCTTGGATGAATGTTCATGATCTAAAAATCTTAATACCTTAGAAGATTGCACTGTTTCTGTGAGATTGCAGGTTTATCTGGGTTAAGCAGGAATTAGTTTATGAGAGATTGGTCCATTTCAAGTATTTCATCATTTGCATTGTTAATCTTAGGAGTAGTTAAATTTAAGAATCTTTCTGAAACCCTAATATTTTGTTATTTCTTTATTATTTGAGTTAGATTTAGGATTGAAGTATCATCATATTGCTAGATTTGATAAGTTCAAGATTCAGTATTTGCTTGTAGTAAGGTCCCTTTGTGATTACCAGCATTTTCACATTTATCACTGAATTGTTTATGCATTGTCAAGACCTGACATTAGAGACCTTGGGGTTATCTCTTGAGGATTGCTGATAGAGATTTACCTTTCAAGAGAGATAGGATATTATATTATGTCTGAGTTGTTGCTGTGCAGAATACATCATCAACATGTTGTACTTGTGATATGTGTATGATCCAGTCAATGTTGTACTTGTGATGTGTATGAGCTATCCAACTTGTGTATATGGAATTATACTCATGACTATCATTGTGTATGATCTTTGGGATTATGGTAAAATATGCCCCTTGTGAATATTGTGAATGTTTGTACACTAGTGCTTGGTAATGTTTGGTATGGACCCAACACTTGATGGCAAAGTTATTATCATTATATTATATTTGAACTAAGTTAATAGCTTACATGTACTTAATTAATAGTCATTGGTTAAAAGTGAGATTAGAGATCTGATACAAGAGGAGAGAATGAACTCCCTCTGACATTGTTTAACTTGGATATGTTTATGATGTCAATAG
This sequence comes from Sequoia sempervirens, assembly GCA_007258455.2. NCBI lineage: Eukaryota > Viridiplantae > Streptophyta > Pinopsida > Cupressales > Cupressaceae > Sequoia > Sequoia sempervirens. The sequence goes on along the minus strand of VDFB02287705.1, from coordinate 27,820 downwards.
AAAATAGGTGTTCAAACAAATTTGCAAGCAAGTTTTTTACAAAATATTTATAATTTCTTATAGATTCTTTCTATAAATTTATAATATTGAGAAATACAAAGCCATGGATGAATTTGTGAAGGAAATGTAGATTTATCAATTTTTATGATGAAGGTATGAATGTTCAATCTTGAGGACTACACTTGCTGTAGAGTTAACTACTTTGATTGACTAGTTAACTCAATTGATTGATTAATCAACTAAACTTCTTGAGTAGTTACTTCTCTTAATTGATTAGTCATCTAATCTAATTAATTAACTAGGTTGATTGATTAGTCAACTCATTTAATTAAATTAGTTAACTAGTTTGATTGATTAGTCAATTGATCTAATTACTTAGTCAATTAATTTAATTAATAATTTATCCATGTAATGGAATCTAGAAAACTCTGATTGTTTTGTATACTGCTAACAAACCCCATATATATATAAAACTAAGAAAAGTTGATGTAAGTTTATTTAACTGGGAGTTTGTTTTGTTGCAGGTTGTAAGATTCAATTTTTTCAGAGGCATTGGGTACGAATGCATAGCCATTAAAATAATAAGTTTGTGATGTTTGAACCCCATCAAACACATTGATCTAACTATTCAGATTATATTTCAGGTTTTCAATTTCATGGTGGGCGTACACATACCCAATGACGTCGGCTTCAATAACTTCCATAAGATATTCACAGCAGGTAACCCATCCTGTAACACAAGGCTTCGCTGTGCTTCTCTCAGTAATCGCCACGACTACTATTTTCTCTATCTTCATTGCCACTCTTCTCCATGCCTTCGTGTGGGAAACCCTCTTCCCCAACGACATGGCCATTGCAATAAGCCAGTCTCCTACAGAACAAGAGCACCAACAAGGGGACAATCCGGTTTGAATTGTTCATGGTATTTAGTATTGGAATTTATACTATATAGATACAAAATTTCTCTCCATGTTAACGTCTATCATATTCATTTCAATTCCTTATATGTCAAGATCTAACATTAACCTATCAAATGTACAGATTAGTTTCATTATGATGGTTTTCAATTTTCAATGTTAAAAAATATTGCAGGTTGAGTTGGAAAAAGATAATTTGTAAGATGGATTCTATGTTATTGATCACTTTTCTAAATAATTGAAGATTTTTAGAGCCTTCTTAAGGGTTGATTTCTTGATGTGATGAGATCTACTATAAAAACCCATCAAGCTAGAATACTGCAGCACAAAGAACCTCAAGTGTACCCAGACATCCACCCGCCTCCTGTAGAACAAGAGCACCAGCAAGGGGACAATCCGGCTTGGCTAGACAATATCTACAATTTATGAATTTTTCTTTTATTGTTTTATGCATTTTAATATCATTATGGGAGGTCCTTCAGTTATGAGATTGAATTAGTTAAAGAAAGCAGGAGAGATACTTCTTATTTGAATTATGTCAAATGGGAGTTGGTCTATTCAGTCTGAAATATTGGTGGTGTGGGGTACATACAGTCTAAAATGTGTATGCTATTAAGTATTGGAATTTATATTATATAGATAACAATTTTTCTTTCATGTTCACATCTCTCATGTTTATTTCAATTTTTTATATAGTAGGTATATTTTTTTCACAGTCTATGAAAATTAATAATGACACTTTCCTCTTTCTGATGATGGATTATTGAGTGTGATCTGAAACATCGATCAAATAAGTATACATCATGGTTGAATCCACAAACTCTCATTATTATTATTTTGATACTACAGGGGTGTCCCCGTGACCCAACCCAGCGGCCTGGCAGCCCTTACCTTGGGTACCTAAGGTGAGCTAGGGCGAGACTAGTCCCCTGTGGGTGAGATCCCCCACCCACAAGAAGTCCCACCTCTTAAACTCTCATTATTAATTCCTTATATATCAAAAGCTAACAGTAACTTGTCATTTGAATGTAAATATTATAGTATTGATTCCATTCTGGTTGTTTTCAATGTTAAAAAAATATTGTGAGTTGGGTTGGGAAAAGATAATTTGTAAGATGGATTCTATGATATTGGTCATCTTTATGAATAATCAAAGATTTTTAGAGTCTTCTTAAAAGTTGGCTTCTTATATTAATGCAATTCTTCATCTTTCAAGGAAATTTTTAATCTATCTCTTTGTTCATATCCATAGAGAATGAAATGTTGTCACAAATTGTTTGGCCAAATGGACCTTTAATATTAATTGCACTTGGAAGTTCAAAGCAAAGAACGAAAACAACTGAAGGGCTCGCACTACTCATTATTCACCAACAATGTTACATATTTATAGTTACAAAAAGACAACTTATAAACATGCTAACTAACTTGCTAGCTAACTATAGTAGATTGACAACAAACTAGAGCCTGTTGACAACAAACTAGAGACTCAAAGACACCTCTACAATATCTATTGATACATATACGTCCATATAATTGACACTTTCATAGTTCAATTATGACTTATTATGACTTATTCTAATTCTCCCCTTGAATAAATAAATAAATTTTGATGGACTCCTAGCATATCTCTATTAAGTACAAACTTTATCTTGTCCAATGGCTTAGTAAATATATCAGTCATATTGTCATTTGTGTTACAATATATCAACACTATCTCTTGTGATCAAATCTTTTCTCTAGCAAAATGATGTTGAGTTTCAATGTGTTTTTAATATTGCATGATAAATTGGATTATTTTCCAATTTGATTGAACTTTGATTGTCACACTAGATTGTGTTGCATATCTTCAAGTATACACTTTAGCCAAATTGCTTCACAAGTAGTACTATATAATGCTTTGTATTTGACTTTAGTAGAGGACAAGAAAATAGTTGATTTTTTCTTGCTGCTCCAAGAAATAATGTCTAATTGTATGCTAAATGCTTAACTAGTTGTTGATTTTTGATCATCTAGATCACCTCCCCAAGCAAAATCTAAATAGCTTGTCAGCTAAACATTCAAATTGTTAAAATATTCAATACCAAAATTAATGGTATCTTGTAGGTATTGAACAACTCTATTTGCTACTTTCCAATGAGCCTCAAAAGGTTTATCCATGAATTGGATAAGTATGTTGACTAAATATACAATATCAAGTCTTGTTATGGTTATGTAGTTCAAACTTTCCACCATTTTTCTATACAAAGCCCCATTTACTTCTATAGTATCATTATTAATATAAAAATTAATATTTCTTTGTAATGGAGTAGATACTATTTTACAATCTTCCATATTAAACCTTTGAAACAATATTTTTGCATACTCACTTTGAGTAATCAAAGTATTACCATCCTACCTCCATAGTCCAATTCCTAAATAATAGTGTGTTTTCCAAGATCCTTCATTTTAAATTCCTTTGGTAGATCTTCTTTGATTTCATCAATCAAGTCTATATCACTTCTTATAATGATTAAGTCATCAACATACAATGAAATCAAAACAACATTCCCATGTTCATCTTTATTTATGTATAAATTTGGACCATTCTTACTCTTGATAAACCCTTGTTGGAACAAGAAGTTATCAATTTTCACATACCATGACCTTGGTGTCTATTTAAGACCATGCAATGCTTTCTTTAACATGCATACTAAATATTTGTGTCCCTTCTTTACAAAGCCTTTAGGTTGAGCAAGACAATTTTCTTCTTTTAAATCACCATTCAAAAATATTGACTTAACATCCATTTGATGTAGATTCCATTCAGACTTAGTAACAAGTACAATCATAAGTCGAATAGTGTTCATTTTAGCTATAGGAACAAATGTATATGTATAACCTATTCCTTCCTTTTGCTAATAACCTTTTGTAACCAATCTAGCTTTGGATTTTTCAATAGTAAAAACAACATTAAACTTAGTTTTGAACAACCATTTGTAGTCTGTAGGAAATTTAAATGCAAGTAATTGAGTTTGTTCCCAAGTGTCATTTTCCATAATTGAAAATATTCTTCTTACATAGCACTCGCACATTCCTTATGATTCTTAGCTTCAAAATTTTGAGGTTCATCTACACTCATTACTTGAGCCATTAGAGAATGTTCATCATACCTAACCAGTGCCTTGATGTGTCTCATTGATCTTCTTAATGCTTCACTACTAGATGGAGTAGATTCACTTTGTCTTGTTTCAAGCTCACTTTGATCATGAGTTTGTTGATTTGCAATATCTATACTCTCAATTTCTTCTTCAACAAGTTTCCCTAAAGTTGAACTTTCTTCCTCTTGATTATCATCTACATATTCATGAAACATAAAATCTTTGCTAACAAAGGCTTTATGAGCAATAGGATTATAAATTTTGTAGGCCTTGTGATCAACGCAATAACCAATGCAAATACATTTGATTGAATTTGCATCAAGTTTCCTCCTATTTTCTTTTGGAATATGAAATAATGCCTTCTAAAAAAATTCAAATGGCTAATAGTAGGTTTAGTACCAATGAAGGCCTCATAAGGAGTTTTACTTTTTAGGTACTTTGTTGATCTTCTATTCGATAAATATACAACTGTATTAACTAATTCATCTCACAAACTATTAGGGAGATTCTTTCCTTTAAGAATACTCCTAGAACACTCAACCATTGTTATATTTCTCCTCTTATCCACACTACTTTTCTCTAGATTATGAGTAATTGTGTATTGTTTGATAATACAATTTTATTTACAAGACTTCACAATTTTTTTGGAGTGTATTTTCCCCCTTAATTAGATCTAAGAATTTAAGTATTGTGAGTTGTTTGTTTTTCCGCCATAGTTATAAATTTTTTGGAGCATTCAAAAACTTCACTCTTATTTGTTTAGAAATAGATCCAAGAATATGTGATGCTAAAATCAATAAATATAAGAAATTAATAATATCCCCCAAGTGACTTGGTTCGCATGGGACCACACACATGTATATGCATTAATTCAAGAATATTTATTTTCCTTTGATTTTTCCTTATTAACATTCATGCCTATGTTTTTTACCCAATGCAATACCATCACAATTAACATGTTTATTCTTAAGTATTGGAAGATTTTGCACCATATCTTTTCTTTGTAGATAAATAAGATATCTAAAATTCAAGTGATCATACCTTATGTGCCATATTTTTCAATTGATACAAATGTAAAAGTCATTTCTTGATGAATTTCTACTATTACATCAAGTGTGTACAAATCTCTTTTTTTAATTCTTTCAATAACTTTATATTAATCTTTCACATCCTTCACTTGGCAACTTGTCTTCAAAAATTCAAATTTTTAGACTTGATCAATAATGAATGAAAAAAATTTACTTTCTTCTTAATTCTTGGAACATACATCACATTTGCAAGTTGACTTTTATTTTCATTGGGCAATAGTACACTTATATCACCATAATCTTTGATGTCATGAGACCTATCATCTCCTAAATAGATAGATTACTACCATCATTTTCTCATGGAATATTTTAAACCAATCTCTATGACATGACATGTCAATTGATGCCCCTGAATCTATAAACCAAATGTTGCAATCATTTATTTTAGCAGAAAGAGAAGGATCTTTAAAAAATTAACTTTAGATTATGGAGGTCACCATTTATCCCATCCTCACCATTAACAAAGTTACTGAACATATTTATTATTTTTGGACTCATTAAATTTCTTCGCATTGGAATTTGACTTAGATGATGCCCCATCTTGATACCTTTTTTCATCAAATTTACCTCATTTTTTCTTTTCCCATTACTTTCCTTTGGATGGCTTCTTATCCTTGGCCATCAATGTTGAATATGTAATTTAAAGTTTGTTTCCCCATGCTTCTTCCTTTCCTCTTCTTGTAGAAGTATCCTTGCTAAATTTTTAAAATAAGGTTCATTTTCCCTTGTGACCAAACTAGTAATAAACACATGATATTCAATAAACATGCCATTCAAAGTAACAATAACTAAATTGCTACTAGAAATTTTTTCACCAATATCACCTAATTCTTCCCTTAATTCCCTAACTTTGGACAAATAATCACTACTACTTTCATTTTCTTTCATTTTGACTGAAATTAATTCTCTTTAGAAAAAAAAAACTATTTGTATTTATAATTTCATACAAACCTTTCAAAGTTGTCAATGTGCTAGCAAAGGTAGTGATATTTTATATGCGAGGGATGATTGAATCCCTTATAGACATGCATAACATAATCTTAGCTTTGTATTCTCTTTTCTCCCAATCTTGAACAACAACTTGAGGCATAGTGATTTAGCCTCAATACCATTTTGAATTGTCTAAACATTGTACTCTTCCATTAGAGTATGCATCTTAAACTTCTAATTAACATAATTTATTTCATCTAACTTTGATTCAATGAGATATAAGTCAGTTAGATTTGCAATATTAAAGAGAATTTTTTTTAATAGTCCCTTACACCTTTTCTCAGCTTTTGCTACTTCTTTTTGCAACCATTCTATTTGGACTTCTCTTTGTACCCTGGTGGCCTACTTTCTTCTTGGGAGTAGCAAATTTCTTAACTAGCTTGGGCTTGGACATATGCTTCTTTGATGTTATAGCCTTTTGAGGCTTGCAATTGATTTCTTGGGATTTCTCAACACTTTAAAATATTATGCACCTTCATTCAAATTTTATATCTTTTGTGAAATGCAAACATGGTGGCCTACAATGTGGAAATCAATAGTTGCAAGTGCAATAGTGGCATCTTCTTTGTGTTAGCTTCTTTAAACCCATCAAAGCCTTGTCTTATTTGGATCAATCTTTGGCCCTTTCCTTGCTTTCTTCTCTTTACAAAATGTAGATTGTGTGGTTTCGTTACCTTTGGTGGTGTTAGTTTATTCTTATGATTTACATATGGTTCTAGAAATAATCTAAAGAATAGCCAATTCTTATGCTCAAATACTTCAAAGGGTTGGCCAACGAACAGGAGAAGGATTTGACACTTTTCTCCTCTGCACTTTAAGCCCTGCAAAACCTTGGAGGCTAGTCCTTTACAATATATGATGAAACTACACACACTTTATAGTAAGATATTGTTATAACAAATTTTTTCTCTTAGGGTACACCAAGAATTAAAAATGAAACTCACTTGATTTGCTAGATTCTTGGACATTTTATGCATTATTTTCTCTGAGAACATAAGATAGTATTAATAAATAAGTGACAACACAAAGGGAGATCTGATTTTAAAAATTAATGACCATGGATATGTAACCAACACTTATACTCATACCGGTGCCTTAAACCTGGGACACATAGTCAAAGAGAAATACAAAATTATACTTTGGGTAACAAACCTTAAATAAATTCCTTGAAATCTTGTATATCACTACCTTACAATGTTATCCTTTATAATTTATAACCAACTCTTCTTAACTATCCCTACATACATTCATATTCCACAATATCTCTAATACAACAATTTAATCTACTACTTAAATATAAGCCATATAAAAAACATCCATTTACAAAAAAATTGCAACGATGAACATAAATGATCCTTGAACAATTTATATTCATGAGAAATGAAGTATATAATTTAGGAGACAACTGATTGTGAAATTATCACAATATTATCATGTATTTAGGATTTGTATTATTATACAAAATGACAATTACATTTATAATTCTTCCTTGGAATACCTAGACTTGACTAGTATAGACTTAGAACATAAACTCTTTTTCTTTCAAAATCCAAGATCCTTTGCAAATGGCTCAGAATTCCCTTTGATAGAGAAATGGAAGCAACAAGCTTAGATCCATGGACATGTCACATTTTTATTTCACAATCTTGTCCCTAGGATCAGACAAAATAAGTTATAATAGCTTTGTAGAATACAAAAGCATATCACTAAAAGACAAAATTGTTACAAAAGCTATTGAAGAAGATACCTATTGATTTTGCATGGATGGGATAACATGAAGGTCTAAAATCATTTTGTTAAGCTTATCCTTAAACAATGAGATCATATCTTCTAGGAAAATCATCGAGGTTGATGTTGACAGGGTTGTAAGAGACAAAATAGGCCTCTACTTGGGCAAAACGACAAAATAAATTACAAGAGATAATTATTCAATATATTTCTCTAACCATGAATTATACTCCTTAGAAGGCCAATGAAAATCCAACAACTTTTGGGCATTATATCTAGCATCATTTATAGCCCTAGTTTCTTTTATAAAATTTTCTAGATTAGACTCCAATTTTAATAAATCACCAATTGAGGTATTTAGGAGTGCTAGATTTGGCTTGCCATGTTGAACACTTGGAATACTGAGAAGGGGGGTGAATTGGTATTCTTTTTAAACCATTCAAACATTTAATTGAATCTAATCTACTTAGCAGATTCAATTGCAGTAGTGAAAGAAAGCGCATGAAACATTCAACAACAAATCATAACACATGAACACCAAGATTTTTACGTGGAAAACCCAAAATGGGAAAAACCAAGGTGAGGATTAGCTCACAATATATTATAATTGATTATAATATATTTATAGAAGTGCTCTTTGTAGGTGGACTCACTGTCCAAGTGGACTCACTGCCCACTAAGAAAAAGATAGAAGAGATATTATGGCTCACAACCTAGATTGAACTATTACAATTGCATCTAGCATATGCATGAATTACAGTTCCTATGAAGCTCAATAAACTAACTTTACACACTTCATTTGATTCTAATCTAACACTTTGCTTTCCTTTGCATTCACATCACTTCAATCTTCTACTCAACATTCACAACTTAAATTTGCACTACTTTGATAATATTTACATCATTTACATGTCTCTCATTCCTTACATTTATCAAAACACCAAAAATGATCTAGCATATATACCCGCTTCAAGCATAAGATCAATTAGGTCGACTTAATTAGATGTAACATCCAAAATATAGAAAGTGTAACTTGTCGGCTCAAATCCTTTCACATACGCCTCGTGTTAAGATTCAAATCTCAAATCTTGTTTTCTTTTGAAAAAATAAAATGTTGTTTTGTTTAGCATTTGTATTAATTTTATGACATTTTCTTAGTTTTTTCAAAATGTTACTTCAATTGGTTTTTCATTCTAACAAGAAACATTATTGACAATTGGGTTAACACGTGGGTTGGGCTGTGAACCTGGATGAGTTGGTGGCCTCAATACTCTTATCAATCTTGTCATCATTATTAGGAAGTTAGGCAATATACAAAACACACAATTTAGCAACCTGGACTGTCATTTTGATCCTGCTTTGGGATATTGCATGTTGATTATCATATGTGATTTGGGGGCTTTACATCATTTTCGAGTGGGCTACATGCACGACTCTCATGCAAAAAAATCAATGCAAGTAATGGTTGTGGGACTTTTCAAGCTTAATATATCAATATAGGCAATAGGGATTTCATTCCCCTCATCGAAACTTGGTTTATCAAATTTTTTGGAGAGCTCTGGTTTTGCAAGGTGGTATGGAGGAGCGTTCAAATTTTGTGGTGTGCATGTCCTCTGAGACACTGATGACCATTGGTCTTGATACACCAATTCACTTGGATTGCATGGTGCATCAAATTGCGTTTTTCGAGGTCATCTCGGATCATCGCTTCAAGGGTTTGCTTAAGAAATATGACCCTCTCATCTTGGCCATGGTTCAGAGGATTTTGGCGAAAGGTTTTATCAAGAATGTTGAGTCCTTCTGGGTAGACATGACAATTACATCACATTTCCTAGTAGTCCTGCTTGACATTTGCATGGCTAAGAAGGATGTGGAGGCATTGGAAAAGAGGCTTTTATCAATGGATTTTCTAGTTGGGATGGAGGAGGTTCTCCTCATCGCCACCCTTGGCATGGAGGTGCCATGGCCAAACAACATGGAATAGTTTAATGTGCCTGAGGTGGTAGTGAAATACTATCCATTCATTTTGGAATTGAAGGGCATGGCTCTGGTGGAGCATAGACAAATTGCTACAATGGGTGTTGATTATCTTCAAAGGGTGTTCAAGTTGTAATTATCATTTAGGGAGTAGTAGGTCCCAGCATTCAAATCCTTTGCATTGGCTAATGGCTTCCTTGGCACGGCTAGGTCTTCCGAAAATGCCTGGTTATACTTCTAGATTTAAGCTTTTGTTTTGAGGTGGTTTAGAAAATAGTCATTATGATGGTTGGTAGTTGATAGTTACAACATGTTTTACTATAATTCCCTATGTATATAGACATATTCACCTCGGCTCTAGTTATTGGGGTAGTCTATGACAATCAATATGGTCATTATGGCATTTTGTATGGTGGAAAAAGCTTGTATTTGGTGGGGTTTTTCACTGGTAGAGGCTCTCTACATTTTGTCACCTGCCTAGCATATGTTTGTACCTTTTTTGAAAATTAATATAAATCCTCTTACATATCAAAAAAATATATATTTAAACTTATACTTTTTGAAAAGCTTATAATAAGAGCTACATAGTTACAAAACATAATTTCTAAATGACTTTATTTAATCCCTCAAAGGGTAAAGAAAAAGGGTTTTTTGCCAGCATTTTGATAGGTGCAAAGGAGACTCCATTGTGGGCATATTTTAAGACTATAAGGGTTCTATCCAAATGGGTTTGATCTAAGTGGGTATTATCTAACCCTCTTCAATTAAAACCCTTTAGATGGAGTCCTTCAAGGCTTAAATCATTATTTTTTCTAAAAATAATTGATTGCAGGAAAAAATCAGGATTTCCCAAGTTTGGGACCCATTATTGTGGGATGACCCAGATAGATACATAGAGGAAGCAATATGAGGAGTCTCTTGCAAAAGAGATTTATGCCAAACAAGAACATATGAAGCTATTACTTTCCTAGGTACAAAGGTTGGAATCTCAATCAACCTCATGCATTCCAGATCAATCTGCAAAAGGGGAGACTCCTAAGTACAAGTTTCCAAGCTTCAAGCAAGATAAGCCTCTTGAATACTCAAGTGTTCTAAATTAAAAATACAAAGTTTTGGAGGTACTTTTCCATTGCAAGAGCTTGTGCTTAAGAAAAGTCGGCCTACTATTCCTCAAGAAGAAGAGCCCCCTCAAGAGCTTTTCCTACCTCAAGAAACTCAAAAAACTTCTTAAAACCATTCACCAAATCAACCTTCTTGTCCTAGCATCCTTTCCCTTTACAAAGGAGGACCTATTTTTTATCAAGGTAGTTGGTTTAGTGGGAAAGAGGAGGAATTTTTTGAGGTAAAAGAAGAGAAAATTGTAGTTGATAAACCTCCAAGTGGTATAGAAAAATCAGACTTGTAAGAGGGTGATGAGAATAATCAAATAGGACAACCGTTGAAAGAAGATTTAGAGGGGTTAAATGTGAATTTTTGACTACGTTGTTTGATGAAATTCCATTTTTTGTTGAAGGTGAAATAAATATATTAATGCTTATGTCAAAAAATCAGTTGGGAGAACAAGATAACAAGCAAGAAGGAGGTGGTGAAAAAAAGATTCTACATTTTGGTTTGATGAGTTGCCTTCTTTTGTTGAAAAAGATGAAGAAGACATGCTTATGGTAGCATATCTATTAAATGCACAAGAAAACTAAGAGGGGGGAGGTGAATCATTTGTACATTAAAACATCAAAACCCTCATTAACATTCAAATCTTCATTAGTCCTTAAACTCTTAACAACCATTAAACCCTTATCATGCATTAGCATAATGTAAGCATGAAAAATAGTAATGCAAACACACCCAAACAAATGAGGACACCAGATTTATGTGGAAAACCTAAGAAGGGAAAAACCATGGTGAGGATTAGCTCACAATATAAATTGATTGCAACACCAAATACAATAAGCTCACTATCAGAGGGCTCACTACGCAAAAAAAAGAAGGGCTCATTTCAAGATTAGAAAGAAGAAAGAAGATTGTTACAATGAGAAATCCATCTCAGAGCAACAAAAAAATCCACTATTGCTTCGCCATAACATTCACACTCTCTCTGTAGAATGTAGACACCTTCTGCTCACTACTTCCATTAGTCTTAAGCATTAAAGGTTGCACTACATTTCACACTTTCGCACTTCACATCTCTACACTTCACATCACACACTTCACTACTTGATTCTCCATCAACTCAACATTTATTTATACCATCCTCAACTTCAAAAAAAATTGACAAGGTCAGCTATGCACCTCAACCTTGCAAATTCAAATTAGGTCCACCCCAAAACATTCCTACATTGGAAAGGAATGAAGGAGGACCACAACACACCTTAACTCAAACCCAAATCCACATATATGCACCATGATATACTTCCACAAACATCGAATCATATCCGCAATTAGTGTAAACATCCAAGGTCGATAACTTGTGTTAACACCATTAAATAATTAATTGCACACTTCCTTTGATACAAAGATGACTCATGGACCACACACAACACTTTAACATAATCTGGAATATTAAATCAAAAACCTAAAATCCAACAACTCCTTCGCAACATCACACACCAAAAGAACATATTTATTCTACACAACCAGCTAACCTTCCACACACAACACCTGAATCCAACCTTATGGAGCACCAAAACATGAACAAATCAAACTAAAGATAGATATGACCAATATAAACACACCCTTAGATACGCAAGACCAGAAACCAAATTGCAGAGAAATGCAGAGCAAAACCATTTCTTCTAGGAAACATAGCTATCACAGTTCACACACTAGTGAGCACAACTTTCTCTGCACAACAATCCAAAACTTGAAACTTTGGATATAACACCTTTGATTAACATATCCAAACCGCATAGGCATATCTTCAACCATGAAGAAATGTAGCTATGAAAAACACTACACATTACTCTGCTATACTAAACACCTCTCAACCACATCGTTTTCTATTTTCTTTAAATTTTCTCAAAAGCACTTGAAAACAAAACACCACAAACACAAACTCATCACCTAGAACACCTCTACAACATCTCAACCACATAAGAGGTTGAACATCACCAACACATGCTTATCAAAGCAACACTAGAGTTTGACATTAGTGATACTACTAATGACAATATAATGCAACCAATCAAAGCATCATTACAAACTTCCAACAATCTCTTCATAGACTTGTTGACCTTAATGCAACAACCTAGAACTATTGACATCAATGAAAACAAACAAGCTACTCATACTTCCAACAATCTCTCCCTTTGTCATTGATGGCAACACATGATGTGAAAAAACATCAACAACAGAAACAACAAATCTAACCACAGTGCACATTGCTCCCCCTTACACAAGCATCAACTCTTTCCAATACATTCTCTTTTTCATGACTTCACTCCTCCTTACTCCATAACTCTCTCTCCCCCCTTTTTATTACTCTCTTTTTTCACTTTACTCTCGCTCCCCCTTTGACATCAATGGCAAAGGGAAACACACTTGTATCTTTCCCCTTTTGATATCAAACATATATACTCTCTCTCCCTCAAAGGCAACACCTATAAGGTGTTGGAACTGTAAAAATATGATATTTTCATAGGTTTTCCATTCATATTTTTTCAAATAAGTTCCATCTTGGACACTTTCTGCCCATATTTTTCCATATTGCCCCTTTGATTCCATCGTGTCATACATTTTTTTCACATTCTTGTTCCTATCGGTGTGACAACATTAGGGTCTCCCCGATCTGTTTTTCTACTTGCAAATGTCTGTTGCCTATCAGCAAGACGTTTCTATTGTCATGGCGATTGGCTTTCATCTTCTGACAGTTGTCGGCATAACTTTCACGTGGTTTCAGCGACAGGAAGATACTTTTTTCGGTAAGAGTTTGGGCATTGTTGTAATGTCACAACAAAATTGTTTTGTCTTACCGACTGGTCAAAGTGGGTTCCTATCAGTGTGAGACTTTGCTTCTGTATAATGTCCTGGAAAACTCTTGGGGTCTCACCGACAAACACATTGAATGTTCATTTTGGCTAGGCTGGGGGTATTCGATATGAAGTCATAGCGACTTCCCATTGTCTCACCAACCGACAACATAAGGAGATGCGATATCGATGTGAGTTAGGGTTCTCGATAAGAGGTCTCAGCGACTGACCTTCGGTCTCACCGATGGAAAGCAATCAGGGACCTTGTCGGCAGGAGTGTGATCTTATCTCGGAGACTCAGATGGTGAAAGACTTTTGGTGAAACAAATTGAAATCTGCGAGAGGTCTTCTCAATATCATAAAGCTATGGCGACAGTAAATAAAACAAAAGGTGCATTTCGGTATGAGGATTCTTGTGTCTCAGCGATCGGAACAAGTATAACAGAAGGGTGCTCTTGGGGTGACTTAAGGTTTTCAATTTGGTATCTTCCCGACATCACAGGGTCACGGCGAAAGCGAAATACAAAGGCGGAACGATTAACGTTTGAATTGCCTTCGGCATTGCTGCTGCGTTGTCTCGCCGACTGTTCACTGATGAGTAACAGAGATAAAAATACTGTGGGTGACATGTTGATGCTTGAGGACCATTGCAGGCCGACATGATTTTGGGCCCGCACTTTGTGGGGGGTCGACATGGAGTTTCAAATGTTTTATTTTCTCATGCTAGTGTATAAATATGCACCCCGATTGTAATTGAGATCATCATCAGATTTTAGATTAGAAACAGTAGGTAGAGATGGATACAGTAGAATAATTTTCTCATGTCAGAGACCATGGTGCATGTTTTCAAATGGCGATTCCAATGAAATTCAGCTAGTGTGGTAGTTTATTTTTGGTATCAATTGTATGTTGAGTTTATTGAAAAGTAGTGCTAAGTTGTCTCCATTTTGATTCTTTTTGGTTGTTTAAATTGACATAACAAGTTTATGTTCAGTTTGTCAATGTACATTTGTTGTATCTGTGTGATTAATCTATTGGTTCTCTCAAGCAGAGATTAAATCCTTTTTGTTGATCACAATAATTAGGAAGATTCATTTGGATTATTAAAGTAGAGCTTAGTAGTCATAATCTTGCATGTTTATACAAGTTATAAACAAATCATATGCCAACAATTTGATTTTCTGCCAAAATAAGTTGCCCACTTCTGTTTCATCTGACTCCGCATACCCAACAAGGCACTAGTCTTTGCAATTTCATCATTTGAATTCATTCAGTTTCTTTATATCTATTAATTAAGCATTTTAGGTTTTAGATCAGAAGATTGCTATCAAGTTTGATTTCATTTTTTCACTCTCATCTGCCCTTGTGGACAAAGCATTTCAAAAGGATAAATCATAAGTTAAGTCTGCTTCATTCAGAAAGGTACACCCGCCTAGGTTTAGCAGCACCTGAAGAGTAGAAGGTTGAGTTCTCGTAACCTTGTATGTTACCCTAAAGCATATCAAGAGATTGGCAGCCTCTTGAGGCATTCAGCCAGCATTTTTGAGAGCTAACATAAGGGACAACAATTGCTCTGCAACTACCTTTCCTATTACTATATCATGTTTTTTGCACACTCCCTTTTACAACATACCGTACCAATCAACAAATACTACACATACCATACAATGACAACACTTACCCCCCTGACTACAACAACCAACAATGTTACTACCTACTCCCCCTAAGAGGTGACCACAAACATCAGTCCAGAAAAAGGAATGAATCTTGATATCCACTGGACTGATGCATATCCTTATGCATCTAATTGAAAGGAGGGGTGAAAGCCCCCAAATTCTATCAAAGATACTCAAAAGTATCCTTTGTGAAGATATCTACAACTTGATCCTTGTTAGGAACATACTCCAACTTTACCTCATTTTTTGCAACCTTCTCTCCAAGAAAGCAATATCGGATTGAAATATGTTTTTCCCTTGAATGCATTACTAGATTATTTTAAATATTGATAGAACTTGTATTATCACATAAGATAGAAATAGGTACATCATATATCACTCTGATATCCTTCAAATTTTCCTTTATCCATAACACCTATGTGCAACATGATGTTGTTGCAATGTATTCTACCTATGCAGTAGATAATGACATTGGATCCTACTGCATGCTTAGCCAAGATACCAACCTATTTCCAAGAAAGAATGCACCACCACTTATATTTTTTTGTGTCATCCACACAACTTGCCCAGTCAACATTTGTATAAGCACTCAAAGAGAAATCAGTATCCTTTGGATACCACAAACCATGTTTTGGAGTGCCCTTTAAGTATTTGAATATCCTCTTCACTATTGCCACATGTGACTCTTTTGGGATCTTCTTGAAATCTAGCCACAAGACAAACTGCATGCATGATATCCGGTCTAGTAGGATTTAGATACAACAGTCCTCCAATCATTGATTTGTACTTGCTCTAATCAACCTTAGGAAATTCATCATTCTTGCTTAGTTTGCAACCAATAACCATAGAATTACATACCAGTTGAGAGTCTTTTATCCCAAACTTTTTCAACATTTTTTTGACATAATTAGATTGTTAAATGAATATCCCTTTCTTTGTTTGATAAATTTAAAATCCAAAGAATAAATTCATCTCCCCAAACATAGACATCTCAAACTCTTCCTACATCTCTTCTGCAAATCTCTAGCACATTGTTTCATCACCTCCAAATATTATGTCATCAACATACACAACCACAATCAAGATTTGATCCTTTTCAACTTTGAAATAAAGATTACTATTTGTGATACCTTTATTGAATCCTTGCTGCAACAAATACCAATACAATCTTGCATACCAAGCTCTGGGAGCTTGCTTCAGTCCATATAATGTCTTCTTCAATTTGCAAACCATATCAGGATTATCTAATAATTGAAATCCTTTTGATTGTTCAATATAAACCTCTTCTTCCAACTCACCATTTAAGAATGCAGACTTCACATCCATCTGATAGACTTTGAAATCCTTATGTGTTGCAAAAGCCAAAAACATCCTAATAGCTTTCATTCTTTTCACGAGAGAAAATGTATCCTCAAAATCTATTCCTTCTACTTGTGAGTAGCCTTTACACACAAGTCTTTCCTTGTTTCTTACCACTTCTCCACTCTCATTCAACTTGTTTCAGAATACCCACTTAGTTCCAATCACATTCTTGTTTGCTAGTCTTGGGACAAGTTTCCAAGTTTGATTCTTCTCAATTTGTATCAAATCTTCCTTCATATCCTTGATCCAATATTCATCTTTGCATGCTTCAATCATTGTTTTAGGTTCAAATTTGGAAAGTAAACATGGTTTACTTTTTCTTCTATCATAGAAGTCTTTGTTCTTGTCAACACACCTCTACTCTTGTCACCAATAATTTGATCTTCTGAATGATTCTTTTGTACATACTTAGGGGTTTTAGGGATCTTTTCTTGAGCTTCTTCCTCTTCAATTTACACTTATTTTTCCTTACCTTCATTTTTTTCTTCTTCTCTACAAGAGGAATCATCTAATTCATATCCATCTATCATCACTAAATTTTTTATGTAAGTCTTCATCCACCTTGACACTTGCACTTTTAACAACCATTTTCAACCTCTTGTTATAGCAATAGTAAGCTTTGCTTCTTGTAGAATATCTAAGGAATATTCCTTCATCAGATCTTGCATCAAACTTTCCTAAGCTTTGTTCATCTCTTTTGATATAGCATTTGCTTCCAAACACTCTAAAGTATTTCATAGTAGGGGTTCTTCCATATCACAACACATAGGGATTATTTGAATTGTTTGTCCTTGCTTGTGCTCTGTTAAGTATGTAGACTGTAGTATGAATTTCTTCTCCCCAATAGACATCTGATAGATTTGCTTCCTTCATCATCATTCTTGTTGCTTCTTGAATAGCCCTATTCTTCCTTTCCACAACTCCATTCTATTGAGGAGTCCTAGGGGCTAACAAATGCCTCTTTATTCCATGATGTTCACAAAAAGTGTTAAAATCATTGGAGGTGAACTCTCTACCTCTATCAAGTCTCAAACATTTGATCTTCATATACAGTTCTTTCTCAACCATAGCTTTTAATTCCTTAAACTTATCTACAACTTCTGATTTTTTTGTGAGAAAATTAACCCATGTCATTCTAGAATAAATAGTAATTAATAGCATGAAATATATGTCACCTTGAAAACTTTTGATTATTGTAGATCCAAAAATATTTGTATGCACCAACTCTAAAGGAATGGTAGTAGATTGTTCCCTGACTTTAAAACTCTTTTTAGCTTTCTTCCCAATCTGACATTCCTTGCAAACAACATTGATATGATTTGTAATCTTTGATAGATCAATCAAATATTGATTTGATCTTATCCTCACTAGGCTATCAAAATTGATGTGACACATTCTTCTATGTCATAGCCAACTTTCATTAATTTGATTCATAAAGAATTGACCATTTGCACCCTTAATTTGATAAACATTTCCATTTGTCCTTCTGCTGCAACCACAATTCTGAAGCCTTTTTCTGATCTCACAACCATTATCCTAAAACAAAAGATTATATCCTTTGCTACACATTTTTCCTACACTCAAAAGGTTATGTTGCAAACCCTTAACATAAAGAACATCATCTATATTATGCTTTTCATCAAAACTGATTGATCCTTTTCCACATATCTTAGCAGATATATCATCAGCAAACTTAACTAAACCACCTTCAAACTTATCAAG
Source organism: Sequoia sempervirens (assembly GCA_007258455.2). Taxonomy (NCBI): domain Eukaryota; kingdom Viridiplantae; phylum Streptophyta; class Pinopsida; order Cupressales; family Cupressaceae; genus Sequoia; species Sequoia sempervirens. Next base: position 9,261 of record VDFB02287705.1, on the reverse strand, counting down.
CATAAAAAACTTACTCTTATCACCTATCATGTGATTTGAGCATCCACTATCAATGATCTAGTTGTTATTCTCTTCTCTAGCATGAAAAGCGGTCACTAGGCCTACTTTCAAAGCATTTTCGTTCATACATCTCTCAAAGTTAGTAGAATTAGTTACAACATTTAGAACTATGAACAAGCATTCATCATCTTCATCATCAGGGTAATCAAATTCATCATCAAATATACTGGCATCTTCTTTAACATAATAACTTCTCTTAAACAATTTACCTTTATTCTCCTTAGGTCTATCTTTTGAAGTTTTGACAAGATATCTTGAAGCATAACGACTAATATTGCCACAGTAAAACATTTGAAAGGTAATTTACCTTTGTATTTTCTAGTACCCTTTTTTCAATTTCCTCACAAATTTTTCTTCCAACTCATCAATTTCATCCAGATCAGATTCCTCATTCTTCTCTACTTTGCCAATTTTAAAAGTAACCTCCTTTTTTACATCACTTGGACCAAATTCTCTCAATTCAAAATCGGTTAAAGTACCAAACAACTGATCTCTCAAATACTTATCTAAATTTTGAAATTCTTCAATAGCATAAATCTTATGACTATAAGCTTTAGTAAGAGTTCTTAGTACCTTTTTTACCACATCTTCTTCTTCAAGTTTTCCTCCAAGGCCAATTGAAAACTTCATCAAATCTATGCATGTATCCTATAATATCTTCATCTCATGTCATCCTTAAGGTCTAAAATTTAGTCTTCAAATTCTACATCTTTGCTTGCTTGACTTTATCATCTTCTTCATAGATACTTTCCAACATTTTCTAAATTTCACCAGTAGTTGTAAGACTCATAACTTTCACAAGTTTTGAATTAGAAAGACCACTCAAAAGAGCATACCTTGCTTTATCATTGTTCTCATATGCATTGATCTCATCATTAGTACTTAGACCATTTGCAGGTATAGTGTATCCAATTTTAACAAACTTCCAAACACCAAATCCTAGAGAAAAAAGAAAACCTTCCATTATGATCTTCCAAAATGTATAATCAGATCCATCAAACAAAGGAGCCTCCTTCTTGTGAGCCATCCCATATCTACCTCAAGCAGTTCAACTTTCTTCTAAGGAACCTTGCTCTGATACCAATTGTTGAATACACAAGACAACTAAGGGGGGGTTGAATCAGTTGTACATTAAAACATCAAAACCCTCATTGACATTTAGATCTGCACTAGCTCTTAAACCCTTAACAACCATTAAACCCTTATCATGCATTAACAAAATATAAACATGAAAAATAGTAATGCAAACACATCCAAACACATGAGGACAACAGATTTATGTGGAAAACCAAAGAATGAAAAAACTATAGTGAGGATTATCTTACAATATAAAGTAATTGCAACACCAAATACAATAGGCTCACTGTTGGAGGGCTCATTGCCCAAGAGAAAAGAAGGGTGCATTGCCAATGGCTCATTGCCAGATTAGAAAGAAGATAAAATAAGATTTTTACAATGAGAAATCCATCTCAGAGCAATAGAAAAATCCACCACTACTTCACCAAAACATTTTCACTCTCTCTGTAGAATATAGACACCTTCTTCTCATTGCTTCTTGTGGTCTTAGACATTAAAGCTCACATTGCATTTCACACTTTCACACTTCACATCTCTACCATGCAAATTCAAATTAGGTCGACACCAAAACATTCCCATGGTGGAAAAAATGTACCACAACACACCTTAAATCAGACCCAAATCCACATAAGTGCACCATGCTACACTTCCACAAACACCAAAGCATATCTACAATTAGGGTAAACACCCAAGGTCAACCAAACCTATGTTAACACCATTAAACAATTAAGTACATGCTTCCTTTGATCCAAAGATGAATCGTGGACCACACACAACACTTTAACACAATCTAGAATATTCCATCAACAACCTAAAATCCAACAATTCCTTTGCAACATCACACACTAGAAGAACATATTCATTATGCACAACCAACTAACCTTCCACACACAGCAACACCTGAATCCAACCTTGTGAAGCATGAAAAACACAAAAAACTCAGACTAAAGATAAATATAGCAATATAAGAACACCCTCAAATCTGTAAGACTGGAAGCTGCACTACAAAGAAATATGAAGCAAAACCATTTCTCCTAGACAACACTGCTTTCACAATTCACACACTGGTGAGCACAAATTTCTTTGCATTATCCAAAACCTGAATCTCTAAATATAACACCTCTAAACACCTTTGATGAACATATCTGAACTACACATGCATATCTTCAACCATGAAGAAATGCAGAGCAAAACACTGAACATTACTCTATTATACTGAACACCTTTCAACCACACTGTTTTCTCTCTTCAAATTTTCTCAAAAGCACTTGGAAACCAAACATCACAAACACAAAATCATCACTGGAACACCTCTATAACATCTCAATCACATAAGAGGTTGAACATGAACAACACATGCTTATCAAAGCAACATTAGAGGTTGACATTAGTGATACTACTAATGACAACATAATGCAATCAATCAAAGCATCATTACAAACTTTCAACAATCTCTTCATAGACCTATTGACCTCAATGCAACAACCTAGAACTATTAACATCAATGACAACACACAAGCTACTAATACTTCCAACAACATCATGAACAATAGGTTTGCAATAAGGAGATACAAGTAATTTCGATAAAGTGTTGATCTACCAATAATAAAATGAAGAAAGCCTTGTTTTGAAGTATGAATAGATTGATAAAAACAAGGAGAGTAAGTCAAAAATTGATGAAGACATCTTCTCCAACATCATACAAATTTTTTGTTCGAATCTTAATGTCAAGATTTTATCTCTTGAAACAATAAATTATGAGCAACACAAACTAGAGGAGAAAATAGCCATGTTTCCATTTGAACAACATGAACCAAATCATTCCAAAGTGCATGTCATTAAATAATTAGTCCAAAAAGAGGAAGCCAAAAATGAGAGTTTGAAGTTTGTTCATTCAAAGGGGTGTTCTATCAGACATTTAGCTAGGATGGAGACCCACAAAACATCACAAGTCATGCTTGAACCCAAGCATGAAGTTGCAACTGAGGAAGGACAATTCATCTTACAAATATCTTATTCTCAAAGAATAAGGATTGCAAATATCTTATTTACAAAGGATAAGGATGACAACTCATAGGATAAGATTGAAAACTCATAAAGCAAAAAGATGAATCTTATCCACAGAGGATAAGATTGACAACTCATAAATCAAAAAGGTAAATATTATCCACAAAGGCTAAGGATGACAACTCATAAGAAAAATATCTAAATTCAATATAACTTTTGAATTTAGGCTCTCAAAATCTATAAATAAAAGGCCTATGTTTGTTGCAAAGCATTGGAAAAGTTTATTGTGACAAAGTGACATTCAGTCCTTTAATTTTTTCAGTCAAAATCAAGTCTTTACTTTTGTAATTTCTTCATTGATTGCATCTTCAACCTTGTTTCACTCTGAAATAATGGTTGATTGTATGTTTGTAATGTAATATTTTACTATATTTGAGAACAGTCATTGTAGCAACCTTCAGTGAATCAAGAGCAGTATTTTTGCCTCTATTTGTTTCAATTTTCTTTATGTATTAAAGAAAAGTAGGTATTATTGTGATTTTTGTGACTCCTTGATTGTTGTTGTTCTAGGTTTACCTATGAATTACTGTGTAAAGCTTTAGATTGAGATTCATAAGTTGTGTTGCTAAAATGAAGTAGAAATCTACTCTATTTGGTGTATCACCTTCATTTTCCATTTTAGATTCAGATTATCACATATTTCAAATCTCTTTTCCTGGCAAAGTTTTTTACTTAGAGTTAGTTTGAAGGATTTACCAAGGGGAAGTTGCCCTTTAATCAGAGGTTGACCTCGAGTTTCACGAGTCCCACAACTCAAGAGGTCATCCCATGTTTCACAGGATAGCTAGATTCAATATTCGACAAGGTGCATATTCCAGGTGATAACATGAAGATTAAAGGGTTAATGGTTTAAAAAGAGAATAAAACAAACAATTAAATAACTATGCTATTTATTTAATTTTTAAGTTGACGATGGGGGCCTTATATAAATAAATATTTAAATTCATTTACCTAAGGTGGACTATAGAAGAAGATTGATTAAGTGATTTAGGCTAGAAATGGGGTGCAGGCGAATAGTGATGAATAGTGATTTTTTAATTAAATAACTAAATATTATTTAATTAATAAAAGGATGAAGATTGAATAATTAATTAGATAAATAAAGGCATTCAATCAATTATAGGAAAAACTGTTCAATTATTAGGTAATTGATGATATATCAATTTTTTTTTTGACTGCAGGAATCGGGTAGCACGACCCCCTATAAACTGCAGTGCGCCTGGTAAACTTTTTAACGTGACCGGTGGCGCTGGCGCGACACACCCTCCGGTACCACGGGACGGGGGAGACTAGAACTCGTGACCAGCAGAGCCGCAACGGAATTACTTAGCCAACCGAGCTAGGGCCCCCGCCCAATGATATATCAATTTTAGGTGTCTATAGTGTTTACCAATAAATTACCTCAACTGTGCAAATTGGTGAAGTAGGTGCACTATTTTGTAAATATAAATGGTAAAGTAAAATGTAAATGCTAAAATATTAAACTACACAAAAAATAGTAAAAGAATAAAATCCCTCAAAAACAACAAAAACTTATTGGTAGAGAACTAGCAATGATGATAAATAGCAAGTTAGTGATCTTAGGGACTAGAAATTTTTAAAAATATAAAAGGATCAAGCTTAAAATGATAGAAAACAAAAAAAATAGGTTTAGGGGTGGGGGCACCAATATGAAAATGGATACACCATAGGATCATGGATGCACTTAACCATGACATGGGTGGGATTATGCAAAGAAATATATAAAAATGAAGGATTATCTTACACTAGAATGATTGAATCAACATGAAAAAAGGTTACAAATTAGATAGAGAGTAGAAAGAAATAGAAAATGTAGAAAAATAAAACCCAAAATGATAGCAAATAAGAGATTTGGTATTAGAAGGAAAGTGTTGATCCAAAGATGGATATGCCACAAGATCATGAATATGTCAAAACAAGAATGAATATGCCAAACCATGACATGGATCAAAAAAAACCAAAATTTACAAACACAAGGGTTAAATTTGCACATAAATTATTAGATTGACATGAAAAAAGTTAGAAATTTGAAACCCTATAATGATGTAGCAACTATTTAAACATGGCAGACACAAATTTTGTAGCACCTATCCCAACAAACTCCTATCCCAACAAGAACAAATTCTAATCAATTTTCAATTCCAATAGAATCATCTAACAAAACTTAATTTTTTAATACCATAATAAATTAATTTTTAACATATTTCAAAATAACTTCTAAAACTAAACTTTCTTCTTTTTCCATAAAGAGGCAAACACTTTTTAACATGAGGTCACAAAGATGGGACCTCATTCCCAACATAAATGCTCAACAATAACACTCCAACCAAATTTGAATCTTGGGATTAGGAACTACAACACCACAATTTAACCATATTACACTATACCAAGACCTCATTGCCAAAATAAATGCTCAGCAATAACACCCCAGCCAAATTTAAACATTGATATCAAGAACCACAACACCTCATTGATATCTTCTTTTTTTATAAAGAGGCGAACACTTTTAACATGAGGTCACAAAGATGGGACCTCATTCCCAACATAAATGCTCAACAATAATACTCCAACCAAATTTGAATTTTGGGATCAAGAACCACAACACCACAATTTAACCATATTTGGGACCTCATTCCCAACATAAATGCTCAACAATAACACTCCAACCAAATTTGAATTTTGGGATCAAGAACCACAACACCACAATTTAACCATATTACACTATACCAAGACCTCATCGCCAAAATAAATGCTCAACAATAACACCCCAACGAAATTTCAACATTGATATCAAGAACCACAACACCACAATTTAATCATCACATTATGTCAATACCAACGCATTTATTTTTTATTTAATTAATACATTAATTTTAACACTTATTATAATATCAAATATAATACTAACTTCAAATCCTAGATCTTTATTATTATAATATTAAATATAATACTAACAATAATATAGCTCGCACGAGTAGTGGAGTTGGCTTGGGCTGTGAGTTTGCTTCCTATTGGTTTCCGATTCGACTCCACTCTTGAGTTTACCGGTTGGGACTGGCTTGCAAGTTGTTGGGTCACCCACAGGGAATTGCAAGTTGTTGGGTCACTCTGTAGGGAACTAGTCTTGCCTTAACTCCTCGGGTCACCCCGCAGGGAATTGCGAGTTGTTGGATTACTCCGCACAAAACTAGTCTCACCTTAACTCGCCCTTGAACTGGGTCACGGGAATACTCCTCCCGTCAACAAAAGAAAAAAAATAAAAATATTTGCCCAAAAAATTGTAATAACAGCTTTTATTTTCCAACAAAACCACCCTAGCCAAGACAATGAAAGACCTTATGGGCAAGTAAATTTCTCACCCTAGTGGGGGAGTTGCAAATCAAGACTATTGTTGAGTGGGATTGGGATTCAACCCCATTTTAGAAATAAAAATCCAACCGCCTAAAATAAATAATTAAAAACCTTTCTTTTTATATTATATCATTAAATCAGAAATTCCATGTGATGATGTGACATTTAATTCTTTCTTTAAAGCAAAAGCATAAAGTTGCATTCAAAAGCAATGAACTTCTAGACTTCCAGTGTCAGCAAAGCTTTACAAAGTCTTTAGCTGAGACTTTACTTTCTCGGCTATCCAATTTTGGCACAACAGGACAATTTTCCTGCTCTGAAATAAATTGTAGCTATTACTCTTCACAGAAACTCAGTAAAGAAAGATAAAATCCCATAACAAATAAAGGCACTCGTTGCAACAGATTGCAAACTCCACGTATGGGAGACCTGCTTTAAACTTTATAAGCATCTTGCAGTGTGCTACGAAATCTGTGTCCGCCATGTTTTCTGTCTATGACAAGACAAAATCCAGTATGTGACTTCTGAGGGCCCAGCCATTCCCATGCCCGCAGCAATCACAATCAAAATTACCTACTATTTTGCCTTAGCAGTACGCCAACATGACAATGAAATGAACTGGTCCTACAAACACCTCACTTGAAATGAAATGGTCTTACAGCCCAATCTTGTGATTCTCCTACACGCTTTTGACCACTCATCACAATCCCAGTTGAAACCCAAATAATAAGGAAGACAATATCATTACAGTTTATATTAATTAGTTACAGATTAGTTGTATGTTCTTGTTTAAACCCTGTAGATTTTCAATCAAACATTTTATAATAGATAATTGAGTATGATCTGAAATTGTTTAAATTCTGTAGATTTTTCAATCAAACATTTTAAATTACTCTTTTTTTTCATGATAGATCATTCAGTATGATCTGAATCGATTTTTATAGATTTGTTTAAAAGTTAAGAATAATATACAATTCTACAGATTATAAATATAAAAATTGTTTCAAATCATACTCAATGATCTATCATGAAAGAAAAAGAGTAATTTAAAATGTTTGATTGAAAAATACTTTTAAATTTAAACATTTGAAAACATTTTGAATTCAGTATTAATTCTGCTGCAGTATTAAAAAAATTACATAGTTACATCCAGAATCCTTGATTCCTGGTTTGATTGTCTGGGTACAATTTCAAACTCTGAATATGATATTAAGTAGCATAGTTATCTTAAAAACATCTCAGTAACATTGTTATCTTAAACATATTATATATTATCTGAAATATTCCATACCGTGCAGTCATCGGTAGCCTAGATAAACTTTAGATGCACTGGAAAGAGCAATGAAATTGAAAGAAATTTTGATTATATAAAAATTATCAAATATAATATGGCTTTTACAATTTTGACCACCTATATTCGAAATACAGAGAGATGTAGAATATATTTACAGCAGTGACGACTAGATTGGTATTTCTGTACATTCTGCTTGTTACAGGGGAAAGAAGGAAATGGATCTCTACCTATATACAGAGATATTAAGAGTCAAATGCTTACGAAGACTGTCTGCCGACGGTCAATAGCATTTCCCTTACAGGTTGCAGTTATACCTGCTTACAAAATGAACTCCACTGCCTCTCTGTTCGAGAGGTTTTGCCATGGTTAAAGAGAGGCCATCCACAGACCACATTAAATTCCATGCAGAACCGCAACCTGCCTACAAAATTATGCTGAATTTGCAGCAATCCTCCAATCAAACAATCGGTCTACTCATTGCAGAGCGAATCGCGAACCAACAAAATCATCATCATCCAAAGACGAGAAGAGCCTGTTAACTCCTGTATAAAAATCGGATATAAGAACAGAAATAAAATCCCCAAATAAACTATCCCACAGACAAACCCAACCCAAAACCTGCCCTCTTACAGCATTAAATATTTGCACAAGATATGCAAAGATATGAACAAATAATCAAAGGGGTCAACGTTTCAAACCCCAACACCAACCCATTGCCTCCTTCCCTTCCCACCCCCTCTGCCAACCCCACCTGTACACAACTATCTCAATTTTTATTTATCTCTACATAGATAAAGCAATCCTAATGCACACAGCTTAAAGCACTAGTTTGCTACTTGACAAGCTCACTAACCCACCCCAGATCAGGAGAAGACTCGGAATTGTTAGCGTTAACAAGGTTAGTATTGTTCTCCCTGTTCAGCCTGCCGTATATCTTTGCGCGCAGATCACGCCCAGACTCCACCCTCTGCACTGGCTCCTCGGCCCATTCTGGGCATTCCGCTTGCCAAATGTCCGCCTTGTTATCCATTCTGGACTTTGTAGGAGTGGCGGGAAGACTGTAAGAGTAGCAATGTCGCAGATTCGACGGCCTGGGAGAGGAGCCGCTCTGAATGCAAGCCATTTGAGGTTGTACCCACAAAGGAGGCGCAACTCCATTGTTAAGCTCCAGGCACTGGAGGGAATTTACGAGATCCGCCATTGCCTTGGGAGAGTGCTGCGACAAAGGCGAATACGAAACATCACCAGACAGAGCCTTTGGGCTGGAAAGTCCATCAAGTGATGAGGGTATTGTTATAGAGGGGTAGCGCAAGCCAAATGAAGCGGCAGAAGCAGAAGCTTCAGAGAAATTCAGCGGATTGTGAGTGAAACCAGTGCTGGTGCTGTCGCTG